>VCJN01000216.1:0-17225 GCA_006384855.1 Tetraselmis striata | reverse complement strand
TCCATGCTAGCCGGGGGCAAGACGTCGCTCGGCACTTAGATTATTTTTTGGCGTGTGTCTGGTCCCCTGAAAACAAGGGTTTTGAGGCCAACATTGCTTAACACCGCAACCATGAAACTTTTGGTTAACCTAACATTTATTTTGAATCAATGTTCCTGACCTAGTGTCGCTTGATCTTCCTCTTCCGTCGCTCTTGCGGTTGTTGCCCGTTGGAGGGCGACGCTTCCTCGGCTGGCTTAGTTGATGTAGCAGCTGTCGGTAGGCGTGGAATATATAGTTAAATCATTATTCAAAAGGTCGCCTACTAAACGGAGAGCGCGCGACCGTGCCGCCCGTCCAAAAGCATAATTTCGCCGCCCCGGTCACCACATCTCCGATTGAAGTCGGCGAAATAGACCTTTTTGGAGGGATTGGGCCACACTGAATTGAGATATGAACGCAGTGCTGGTACATTATTACCGTGTTAACTTTGCTCGAAGTGGCCCCTGCTGCACAATAGTCTTAGCCAGTCGGAGGTATACCGGCTGTAGCTTTATCGATATTCGAGATTATCGAAGAGGATCCAATACCTCAGACATGACTCCCAACATATACTCCACTACTCACAGACGTTTTTCAGGCGCATGTTTTAACACCCAATAGATTAGTTAAGTGTACGCCTACGTATACGCAGCTGCGTAATTCGTAGCGTCATCAGCGGCGAGGTCGCCGCCGGGAAGCTAGTTCCAGGTGCGCCTCCCGTACCGACCTTCGAGCCTTGCCAATGCTGATGCGTGGCGTGTCGGCGGGGCCCCACCCGAAGATTTAATATGACCTTGTGTGTATTATGGGGATTCTTGGATATAACTCGGTACTGACGTAGCGGGCGCTATGGTTTATTGCTCTATAACTAAATTGTTCTAGCTTTATTGAAACAACATTGCCATTGCAAGTGACATGTTATATTCGTATGTGTATTCATTACTGACATTACGGTGTTAGCTACCCAGGCAAGCCGAAGGCTGGCGACGTGAGGTAGGCGTGGTTGTGGACTGATATTTGCGCTCGGGGCCACAGCAGCATGCCGGCCTAGCGCGGCGGCGGCAGTGCTGGTGAGGATAGTGCGGTGCATACGGTACGGCGGTTAGCCGGAGTCGGTAAGAAAAGCGGAAAGTACTAGCTATCAAAACTTGGGCAAGCTATCAAATCCCCCCCCCCCTTCCCCCCCCCCCTCCCCCCCCCCACCCCCCCCACCCCACCCCCCCTCTTTCTTACCGGCCTAACCGCCTCAAATTGTCTCGTTGCGGCCCACCGCGCCAGCCCCCGGCGCCGGGTTTGGGCCACAACCCAAAGCCACTGTGCTACTCGATGGGCCGCCAGTTCGCCGTGCCCGAGCGCCCAGAGGAGCCGTCTGGGTCCTGAATGATGATCGCCAGTCGCGGACTCGCGGTTGGCGCGGCTCCACCCTCCGTCGCCCTCTTGGGGTCTGAGGAAGGTCGAGCGACGCGAAATAGAGCAAGCCTAACCGGACGGAGGTATAGACGTCATGACCGAGAACCCGGAATTGGCGCATGTAAGTGCAGGCATGGCGCCGGACAGGCGGAGCGGCACACAATAGGCGGCGGGGGCCGGGCGCGGGTTATGAGCGGTGGGATGTGCGGCAGTCGCGACGCATGGCTCGCGGGCTGGCCGGGAAGGCCCAGATACGTACCGGATGGGCCCGACAGGCCCTCGATCCCAATCTAGGACGTTCTAGATTTTTCCTCGCTTTGTCCTAATCTAGGACCTTCGGAGGTCGAATCTACGACGTCCCAGATTGAATCCGCCAGATATGTGGACGATATGAGGCATTTAGGGATGAGGGGCTCACATAATCCTTGATATGGGGGGTTAGTTTCGTTGATATCGCCGATATCGTCGCCCTCTACCTATACGGGGAAGAGTGGACGAAATCGTCCGCCGCGCGGGGCGGCATAGCTCGGGCGGCGTCAAACAATCGAAACTATAGCCTGTACGTTCCACGGATGAAAGGACACCTGTCCCTGCCACAGTCGGGTGTGAAAATGAGTTGACCTGTCCGTGGCAGTGTCCGCGGGTCTCGAGACGGCAGTTCAGCACGCTCCGCCGGCGCCCTCCCCTCCTCGTGTTACGCCTGCTACAGCAACTCGCCCCCGCCGATCTGCAGCTGGCCACGTCCGCTTGTTTGACGCCGAGGTTTCGCGTCCGGAACACCGACATTGATCGCTCCCGTAGCTGACCGCGGCGGAAGGCGGACGGGCAATCCAACGCCCGACCCCCTCCCCCTTCCTCCCCACCCAACCCCCCGCGCCTCGCGACGATCTCCCAACACGTTGATTTCATCGCCCCGCACGCAGTTGCGAAAGATACGACGCACCCGACATGGTCGGCGGACACCAACGCAGGGGAGCCCTGCTAGCCCTGCTAGCGTTGTTCCTGGCCGCCGCCAGCGGCGCGGTGCGCGACCCCAAGCTGTACAACGTGCTCGGCGTGCCCCCGGACTCGCCTGAGTCGGTCATCAAGAAAGCCTACAAGAAAAAGGCCCTGTGCGACGCCCTTCCATCGCCCTGCACACGTCAGACCTCCGCGCCAGAATGCTGTCTGCTCGCCTGCCTGCCGGCTGCCAGCGCCCCCCTTCCCGATCCTCCCACCTCCCAAACCTCGGTAGCCTCCCAATTGCGCTTGGCGGCGCTTGACCGGCCACCAACCGGCGCAATTCTGCTGCTTTTGGAATCCCATTTGACCCCCCCTTCCCCTTCCTTGCTGCTCCTCCTCTCCATACTCCACAGGATGTACCATCCTGATCGGGCCAAAGGTGACAAGAAGCAGGCAGAGAAGAAGTTCCAGGAGGTGGGGTGATGCCTGGCTATGTGTTGAGCGTGGCTTGGGCTGCAGGCCAGCTGCCAGATGTGCCGTTCGAGGCGTGCGGGGGGGGGGCATGCGCTTGCGCTGCTACCGCTGTGATTGTGGAGAGGTGACGCTCTGTCTGTTCATCGCCCCCCTGCCTCTCGGCTCGCTGAACGCCTCGCCACTGGGCAGGTGGCGCATGCATACGAGACGCTGAGCGACCCCGAGAAACGGAAGATCTACGATATGGTGCGCGCCGTCCTCCCTCTCCTTCTCTTGAGGGGTGTGCATAGTAGGATGGCACATGTAATCCTGCGCTCCCAACCCCCCCCCCCCCCCCCCCCCCCAGTACGGCGAGGACGGAGTGAAGAACGCGGATGCCGGCGGTGACCCCCGGGGCGGCGGCGGCGGTGGCTTTGGCGGCGGCGGTTTCGGAGGCGGCGGCGGCGGCTTCGGGGGCGGTGGCTTTGGTGGGTTTGGCGGCGGTGGCGGTGATCCCTTTAGTCATTTCTTCGACGCTTTCGGCGGCGGCTTCGGCGGCGGCGGCGGGCGCCAGCAGCGCCAGCCGCGCCAGCCGCCCAGGCCACGCGTGGACTACAGCGGATCGCAGGCAAGCGCCGCCTGCATTCATGCCAACCTTTGCGTTGTCTTCCACGGCCCGGTCTGAGGGTGTGCCTGGTGGTGGGGCAGGTGGTGGCGCTGGATGCGCTGCGCTGGGCGGACGCCAAGCGGGAGAAGGGCATTTGGCTGGTGGAGGCGTACACCCCCGGCTGCACGCACTGCCAGGACCTGGCGCCCGAGTGGAAGAAGGCGGCGGAGTCGCTCAAGGCAAGGCGCTGCGCACTGCCCGCGTCCAGCGTGAATGGCGCTGGTGATCGCCCAAGCGCTGAGCCGCCCTCCCCCTCCTTTCCGGCCCCCGCTGGCCCGCAGGGTGTCGTCAAGGTGGGCGCTGTGAACTGCGAGGCGGAGGCAAACATATGCGCCGAGCTGGGCGCGAGCAGCTACCCCACCATCAAGTGGTTCATGCACGGGAAGGAGAGCGGCAAGTACACCGGGCGCCGGAAGGCCGCGGACCTGGTGTCGTGGGCCAAGGGCCTGCTGCCGCGCCACCTCACCACCAGCGTCGTCAACGCGCCCGGCCTGTCGTCCATCCTGGGCCGCTGCTCGGGCAGCGGCAAGGGCAAGGCGGGCTGGTCCACCTGCGTGCTGCTGTTCACCACCAAGCAGGAGACGGCGCCCATGTTCAAGAATCTGGCGCTGCAGGTTCGCCGCCTGCCCTGCCGCTCGCCGCACCCATCCATCCCCAGCCCATCTCTCCCCGCGCCCGCTGATCGGCTGCCTCCCCGCCGCTGCCCCCCGCGCCGGCAGTACGAGGGCGACGTGGTGTTTGCCGAGGTGCGCGGCCGCGAGGCAGGCGAACTGGCCAAGGACTTCCTGCCGGTGGGGCCGCCGCCCGACGCGCCCTTCCTCGTGGCGCTGTGCAACGGCGACCCCAAGACCGCGGAGCTATACACCGGCCAGCTCAAGCACGACCCGCTCAAGCGCTTCATCATCGGCTACCGGTACTGCCACCCCCCCCCCCCCCCCCCCCTCCTCTTCCAAACGCCTTGACTGGCCCATCTGGCAGCTGGCCTGCAGCCCAAGCCACGCTCGATATATAGCCAGGCGTCACCCGCCTCCTGGAATTTCTTCTCTGCCTGCTTCTTGTCACCTTTGGCCCGATCAGGATGGTACAATATGGAAATATGGAATATTATGGAAATGAGGGGCGGCAAGGGAGGGCGGGGGGCTGACGGCCCTGACTTACTGGCTGATGAGGTTGTGCTGGGTTTGTCTTGTGCAGCGGTGGCAAAAAGTGTTCGGCAACGGTGAAGCTGGATGCCAGCACCGACTTCACGAAGCTGCGAGTGGCCCAGCTGAAGGAGATTCTGCGCAACGCGGGCGCGTCGTGCAGCGGCTGCGTGGAGAAGGACGACTTTGTGCGCGAGGTGAAGCGGCAGGTGCTGCACCAAGAGCTGTAGGCGCCGTGCTGGCCGTGCAACGCAATCATATAGAAAAAGGCGTGCTGCTCCTCGGTGCCTGACAGAAATGAGGGCTGTGCAATCATCGCCCCTTCTCAAGATTTCTGCCAGTGCGGATAAGGGGGCCCAACTGCAGCAACAGTGCACCCCCCCGTTCACGCCACCATCTCATTCAACGAAAGGTTTTCTCGAATACATGGCATTGCTTTACATCCCTCGATGGGAACTATCGATGCTCCTCATCGGTAGTGGTCTAGCCGCCCGCAGCGTTCGCGTGGGGGATTTATGTGTTTTTACATTTTAGCAATTGTTTTTGGTGGACGTACAGCGTTGGGAGACGTGTCTCGCCGCCCGCGTCGTCCGCATTGCACACGCCGTAGTCGTCACGAGCTACTTCTTGGCGGGCTTGGACGAATTCTTCGGGGCTGCAGCCTCGGCCGTGGCTGCCTTGGCAGCCTGCTTCTTGGCCTTGTCGCTCACGTCGACGGGGGCGTGCTTGCCCTTCATCACCTTGTCCTTACCCATTCTGCTGTAGTTCGTTGGTGGTAAAGGTAGGGGGAAGACTCCCAGTTGCGAGCGCTGTCGGTAGCTCGGAGATCGAGAGGCGGCTTGTGGATGCGGTTGCTGTTGTTGCAAGCCTTCGCCGGCGGGCGTGCTTTTATATGGCGCCAAGCCGCGTCGATGGCCGTGCCGGTGCGCAGTCGTTGGGGACGGAAGGAGAGGCGGAACGCCATCCGGCGTGCTGCGCGCGGTGATGCTGGGATATCCGCCGCACCTTTTCTGTCGATTTGATGCCCACAACACTGCCGCTGAGTACTGCGTATTCTGTAATAATATCCCGGCCTTGTATATTATCGGCACCGCGTCACCTGAGAATGGTACGTCCTACCGCGTGTTTTACCGTTCTCGTCTCCGTTATGGTGCTGTAATCGTTGTGTCATCGGAGGCGTAATGATGCCGTAATATGATATTCGTACCTGTAGCGACTGCTGCTCGCAGAGGGTTGGCCACTGTGGGTACCGTACCGGGTTTTTGTTCTACATCTTCAGCGACCGGTAGCCGCGATAACAATTTCAGTGACTAAATGTGTCCATTATTTTCAACAGCTACCGCCGCGTGCAGTGCCGGCTTTGATTACACGGGAAGTGCAGTCGTGACGCTGCTGTCGCCCAGCTCTGTGGCTGCCTGCGTACAGGTACCGCTGTACCGCCGGAGAATAGCAAGGTAGATTGGCGGCGAGCCAGCTGCTGTTCTTCATCGCATGTGCTCATTCAGTGACCAGCGCCCGCGCCCTGATGCGTGACGCCGATTGATCCCTCGAGACATCAGTGGAGCGCTTTCGTGCGCGTGAGGATGCCAGCCGGATTATTTAGTTCGTAATAACCGATCGGAGCTATGATGACGAAGGGGTCCCCGGCGGTCATTCTCTGTGCTTGATCGAGGCGTCGCTAGTGAGCGTGATGGAGCCACCGGCCGAATCCACGCAGCTATTGAGTACATGGGATCCCCTGGGACGAGTCACCATGCGTTCGTGAGTAAACGACGGGAGCCGACATCAAGGACCTAGGGTGCTAGAACTCGGATATAATAAGGCACGGCATGATGAATATGTGCGCAACACGATGCAGCGACGCTGGCGAGTTTGTGTCTCCGTGTTTGCCCAGTCCAAACAGATGATACGAACGACTACGTACTGCAAACGACATATGTCACGACTCCAACCCCAATAGATATATGTCATTTCTCTCCGACATATGTCATATATTGCTGTTTTACTGCGCGACAACGCCACAACGACAATTAACCATCACGCCTACGTGTGGTGTAGTAGCCCCCGCCCCGCCGCCGGCTCATCGCTGCGGTACCGACAAAATGCCAGCATACTGGTACCGAGCGAAATGTCCGCGACGGCCATGTCCAGATCTAGATAATCGCACTGTTGATATTCCCAGCGGTGCTTGAAGAGTAGTTGTGGCCCGTGCGGATGCCGACGATGCGCAGAAGAATATTCGTGGATGGGATTTATTGTCATGCCAGCACGGCCTATATATAACCAGGGCTGATGGCGCTGCCCGGGCATGCCGGGAGTGCCAATATAAACGAAATTATGCGCGCAGGCTCGTGCAGTCGAGCCAGCCCTTGGTGTTCAAACGGCACCCAGCGTCGCCAGCATCAGCGAGCTCGCGCCATGGGGTAGCGCCCGCGCAGCGAACCTTGCTAATATCGAGCCACCTAGTCGCGCAGTTATTCGCTGATTGGCGTTGATTTGGTTTCGGAGCAGCCACTCGGTGACTTCTCCAGTTCTCCATCATGTTGAGCCATCCGCACCTGGCGGAGCATCTCCATATACAGAACGAAGCGGACAGCAAATACCTATCAACCTACCGGATGGTGTTGCATCGACGCAACCGCCAAGCGGCGGTGCTGCGATACTCCTGTACTACGGCCTGGGCAGCGCAGTCGCGGCATATGCAGCACCATGTGAGAGTATTTTTTACATCAGCACATATGGAGCAGTAGCACCATATCCTAATATGGCAGCATAAAATACAGTCATAAAGCTGCCGTATATGCGCTGCTGCGAAATATATATGCGACAGCGCGCGCCACATATACCTTTCCAGAAAATTTGGCGATCCTCGCACACTATGTACCCGCTGATACTCATCCGCCGCAGCGCATGCAATCATGACATATGCGTGTATATGGCAAATATTATGTTGTATTTAAATTATATATATTACAGTGGCGTGCTCGATCAATGATTTACAGCACCCTACTTTATCAAGATATGTAATAAAGTAGCAGCCAAGTTAATACTGTATGTATACTGATTTGCACGGCGGCATATTGCATTGCTGACGCATTACTGCGCCGGGTACCTAATACAAGTGGCAACCTTGCTGACGGCCGCCGTAGTGCGGGACCAGGAACATGCACCATATTTTGGGATATACACGATGTATAAAATATGTAATATCGTGCATATAGGTTGCACAGCCGTCTGCATATAGGTTTTGCATGTTGCAAGCTAGCCTGTAGGGAGGTCTCCCGTGACGGCACATGCTGCCATCACAAATTTGGCGGCTGCCTACGATTCCACATACTTGCTGCACAATGTTGTTACCCATATCGTAGCTTTTCAATGAATAAGCATTTGCTGCCGCGCACTCATAACAATTGGCGGCTGAAAAGATGAGTTGATGCTGCTGCTGTGTAACAACATATGCCGATAGCCTGGCGCGGGGACAGTATTGATGTGCATCGCTTGAGCAGGGTGGGCGGCGGCATGATATGTGCAAAGTATAGTGATTGAGTGCTGGTAGTAGTCACTATGTACATGCTGCTATGCGCTACAGTGGTCGCGGGCTGTACGTGCAATAATTATGAACACGCTACCCAATCATGATGAATCACGCTGGTGGAGAATGGGGCACACACTTCACCAGCACTATATTGCATTATCTCGTCTGAGGGATGATGGGAATCTTGCATCGTCGGGCGGATGGTGTATATCAGCGCATGTATTGGGACATCACACAACATGACGTTGCTGGCGTACAATATGCTGCAGCATGATGCGCGCAACGTGCTGTATGTTTTGACCTTACAGTCCCCCTCGTAAGTCTTGACCTGTACACGCATCTGTCCCTATTGCCACGTCAGCACCGGCGGCTCGACCGCCGAGTGGTACAGTGGCGCATTTTCATGATATAATTAACTTAGAATATTCATCAACGGCTTGAGATGTGATTGGTGGCGGAGGTGGGGCCTGCCTGTTACGCTCGTGATTCCGCTCTGCGCAGGTTCGAGCCCTGCCGAGCCCCTCGGTGGAAATAAAACCGAGGGGTAGGGGGCGCCCGATGCAAATATTTTTAGTTTCTCCTACAAACCCTAGTACAGTGGCTTACCGCGCGACCCGATGTTCTCGCCCTGCGCGGGCGGACTTTCCCCGCTAAGGGGCCCGCTAGGCGCAGCCCAACAGCAGAATATGGGAGGGTATTGACGGCCAGCCCTACCACATACCCTGGAGGATTCCCTAGCAGGTGACCATATGGACCCACCCGCTGACTTGGGGGCTGCACCCCTGCGCAGTATGGGCTGGGCTGAAGCCCGGCTCTTCCAAGGGCGCATTGAATGCCGACAGCAGCTGTAGGTGGGCCGGCTTTTGAGCAAGCCTTTATCGAAGTATTGGCCGTTTTGCGGGAACTGCTCACTTGCTTGCATGGCGACGGTGGGGAGAGCGCGCCTTTGTGAATGTGCTCTACGATGGTAGAGTTTACTCTTGGCGTGCACCCGTACAGATAGAACGCATATACGTGCGATATAAAAATTCGTGCCCTCGTGACATTGGGTTATCAAATTCATTACTAACCGTGAACAATAACACGCACACGTATGGCTTTTACGAGAGCCCAACAAACGCCACCTTGGGCTCCCCCCACGCATGATGGCGTGTTCACGTATGACACATGGAAGGGCGCGGCCGGAAACGAAGGTGAGGGCTCATAATGGGCCAATATACAATTGATGCTTGACAAGGGGGGCAAGACTTTTGTGGGCAGGTGTATAGTTGCATGAACACGTGGCACATTGTTCAAATAAAGCGTCCATTGTCCAGCAACAATTTTGTTGACCCTTAATTATTAAGCGAAAACTCCTCAATTTCAGTAAAAAGCTGAAAATGTATACATACATCATACAGCATAGTATATGTCATATTGCTGGGAATACAATGCTAACGCAGAACTACAGAAAACACATTCATGTTTGTATCATGTTATATTGCTGTATGTGCATGCTGGCGATTGCGGCAGCTGGCAGACGATGGCAACTAGCGCGCGCGGTCTCACACACATGCACACACACTCACTGGGGCGAGCCTACATCGTATGTTCCTACCCGGGTGTACCGATGCAAATGCAGTTGAAGCACCCGTGCTTATTGTATGGTCGCATGGCGGCTGTGCGTTTGTGTGCGTGCGCACGCTACGCTCCTGCTTGCCGGCACCACTAACAAACAAAAGCAAGCTGCTACGTGTAGGGTTGGCGCTGCGAGGAATGGCGGTATGCGACACTTCGACCCCCATGAAACTCAGCAATCACCTGTTTACACGCATCAAAAGGTGTCAATGCCCGCCATCGTGAGAGGCTGGGCGCGGTAGTCGATGCAACGCGAGTCCCGCCTGACGACATTGCCGGAGCTGCCCTGAGCTGTAGACACACTGCCTCAGCGGAGACCTGCACATGGGCAGCCTTCTTCCCCGCAGCCGGCGGAGCGCCGGCCGAATTAACACCCACGCAGCCCCCACCCTTCACTTGGTCATCGCCTCCCGGCGCTCCAGGATGTACTTCTCCAGCTCCTTGAACCGGTCCAGCGCGCGGAACTCCACCTTGTCGCCGTTCTTGAGCGTCACCACCATGTCGCCCCAGGCGCCGATGCCGCGCGGGATGGAGACAACCTTCTCCACCTCGGGGTACGCGACGTCCGTCTTCTCCGCTGCGGAACACGTCGGCAAATGGTCAGTGCTCAGCACAAACCCGGGAAAGGGACGCAGCCGCTAACACGGGACCCGCATCGAGGGCCGAGGGCCAAATATGACGAATGGTAATTTGTTTGAGATTATCTAAATATCGATGTTTTGATTTGTTTCGCCTGATCTGACATTCCATTGATTATAGTCAATGTGCAAGGTCGATATCATGATCCATGCTGATTATGCCTCAAGGTACCAGGGGGATTTGCCGGATGCACCCACCAAATCGAGCCCTGATTCCATTCCACCCCCTGACTATCGATTCATCGATCAAGTGCTCGCTAAGCTATCGATTATACTCATTCACTGCGGCCCAGTTGATGCATCTGACATCAACCCGCGATGACATATATTAATGCGGATGGTCGGCCACCACAATGAGGAGCTGGCGGTATTTTCAGTCGGAAAGACAAGGATGACAAGGCAGGGGGGAGGGGCAGACCAGTCCAGTCAGGCAGGGCGTCATGTAGCCTACAGATAGCCGCCAAACAAGTGGCCAGAGTGAGGGCAGAGAGGAGTATGGGCCAATGGGGGCCGGGGGGGGGGGGGGGGGGGGGGGGGGGGGGGGGGGGGGGGGGGGGGGGGTCTCACTCTGCCAGGGCGCGTTGGTCTCCACGGAGAACCGCTTGTCGGTGAACCTGTACTTCACAAACGCTCCGCGGCCGACTGCGGCGAAGGTCAGGGGCTGCAGCGCGCCGGCACGACGGCGCATCAGCTATCCGACCGGCGACATAACCCCCCCCCCCCCCCCCCCCCCCCCCCCTGTTGAACCTACCCCCCACACACACACCGCCGTGGTGTGATGACCGCCGATGCACATCCCAGATGCTGCCAGCCTCAGGCGGTTGGCGCTTACCAGCCATAGCAGCGTGGTGCCCAGCAAGATGTTGACGGCGAGGTCGCCGCGGGAGGGCGGCCCCTCGTAGTACACCGTCTCGCCAGTGAAGTCGTACGTCTTGGCTGCAGGCAGAGCCACATCGCATCCGAGGCTCAGTTTAAGCACCCCTCCGTCATCAATATGTGCATGGTGACTGGGCGGAGAGCATGCTCGGCGTTGTGCACAACGCGGGGGTGGGCGGGCGGGCGGGCCACGCACGTGTGTACACCGCGTCCGGGCCCTTGGCTTTGACCTTCTTCTCCGACTTCTTGCCCTGCCCCATCGGCGTCTGGCCCTTAGCCGTCTTGAGCTGCGCCAGGCGCGCCTCGAACTCGGCATCGTCCTCGTCGGTCCAGTCACCGCCTGCTGGCCACCGCAAGATTACCGGAGTCAACATAATCCCCCCCCCCCCCCCCCCCCCCTCTGCGTCTGCATGGAATGAGCAGGCAGCAAGTCGCCATGCAGCTGTCGCGGCTCATCATTGCTCACTCACATAAATCTGGCACATCTCACATTTGCTATGCCTGAAACAATGTGTGGCATAGGTTCCTCAGAGTACAGCGGATTAAGCTCCCCTCTACACCCTCCCCCCCCCCCCCCCCCCCCCCCCCCCGGCCGGCCCCCTTCCCGGCCCCCCCTACCACCCTTAGGGGCTGCAGCATCAGCCGGGAGCGCAGTGCCGGGCGCCTCGGCACCCGCTCCTGAAAGCGGGCTACGATCGCTGCCAGCTCACGCGAAATCACTGTGGCGGCAGCTCGATACGATCAGCGCAGGGTGGGGGGGGGGGGGGGGGGCAGGCTCACCCTTGGCGGCTATCCGCAAGGGGGCGCGAGTCGTCCGAGCGGGCGCGGCGGCGCGCAGTGCCGGGCGGAGCGGGGACCCGCGCACGCCGGCGGCGCCAGCAGAGGCGCGGCTGCCGGCCGCCGGCCGAGCGGCGAGACGCATAGCGCAGGCCATTGTGGGTGACGTCTGGGGCGGGTTCGCGCGAGCGGGGAGTCGGGGACGGGGCGGTGCTGGCGACACGGCTGTCTGCTCGAGTGTGTGTGCGCTTTCTGTGTTGCCATCGACTTGGGGCGCGGGCTTTTCCTGGCTCGTGGGCGACCGCAGGGCCACACCAGCGGTGACCACATCGTGACCTGGTGGCTTGTATTTGCCATGTCGGATATTGTGGAGACGTGGCACGTCTGGATTATTGGAAGGTGCCAGGTAGGACACCCGGACCCCCATCATGGCGCGGCAGCAATAACGCGTACGAGAACTCCTCGCGCGCTACGACTGCTGCAGTGATCCGAGGCACGGGTACCCGTACGACGAGTGTGACGAGTACTCTGCGTACTCGTATACGGGTACCGTACTGATATGCTGAACCAACGACAGGGAAAGGCGGTTCCTGCCTCTGTTGGCCCGTAGCTGGATTTCCTTCTGGATTTCTGTGTGGATTTCTTGAATGTTGCGTCTAGCTCATGCTGTAATCATACGACGACAGGGAAAGAGCGCAACAGCTTCAGCATATAATAAATAAGTATTAAGTTTACACAGTACCGCCAAAAGCAGCACGAGCAGGAGATCAACACAAGCGGCCGAAAAGCGGCCCGCAACCCGCACAAGACGGGACGGATGAGTGACGCGCGCCCGGTTGAGAGTTCCGGCCCCGCGTTCACGTGTGTGCGAGGGTAATCCATGGCCATGCCAAGCAGCTCCGGCATCGGGTTCACGGGCGAATCTACGCCGCCTGACGAGGCACCGTGCCCGCGCGCCCTCGAGGCGCCACCAAGCTCAGCACCCTGATGAAATCTCACGCGAGCAAGGCCTCTTGATGAGCTCGGGTGGTGCCCCGCGACGAGAGGGCGGACCTCGATCCGCTGCCATACATGCGACAGCTCGCATAATGCGGCGCACGGTATATATACTACTATTGCTAATCACCTCTCTCGCTCGCCGTGCCAACAGACCATGTACTCCGACATGTCCAATATGTCTCGAAGTGGGCCATGCTCGCCCTTCTCATCCGTATTGTGCCACGCCGCATCCCAAACTGGTGCCAGGCTCCGTTAAATGTCGCCCAACATGATGCGCCCAAATCGATCCACAGCCGTGGTTCGGGCGCTGCCGGGTGTTTGGCCCCGTACCGCATAGTCGTGAACTCCAACAGCGCGGGCTGTAAGCTCCGTAGAATAACAGCTCCTGGTCACGGCGTTGAACGCCGGGAGGGGGAGCTCTACGTTTGACACCATGCCCTTGAGTTCATCCCGGGTACGGTGTTGCCCAGAGGCATCACTGCCTGCTAGAACAGGTCCTCCACTGCTCGACGCACATGGATGCCCAAATCGTGAACACCATGACCGCGAAAGGCGTCTGCGATGGCATGGTATTGCATACGCCACTAAGCGCCGCCATGTGCCGTGAGGCTCATGAACACGTCGCCAAAGAGGTCGACAGTGACCGAGTTGTGCTCTGTCGAGAACAAATAAATGATCTGGCTCCCAATCACCGGGGCCATGCATGCGGGCTAGGCAACAAGTACCCGGCAGCGACCTCCCGCAGCTCCTGCGGAGTGATGGACACCTCGCCAATTCTGCCATGGGATGTCCTCTTTCGCCTCCATACACACCAAGCCGGGCCCAAACCACTGCCACATCCGCAGTTGAGGCATGCGTCTGTACATGAGGAGGCGTGGGACTGGCATCGTCGTTTCCCAGTTGCGCATGGCGCTCAAGCGCCAGTCGAAGCTTCTCATCCGGGTGTCCGGGTGTCTTCGTACTAAAGTGATATGGAGAGTGCTCACCTCATCCTGACCTCGAGAGTTGTTGGTATGGTCCAAGAACGCTGTCAGCTTCTTATGCGAGCCCGGTGTACCCGCCGCCTCCTGTTCTGTCACGCGGGCGTATGCATTGTAGATGTGGCCAGCAGCAGCAGAAGGCGCCCCCACGCCTCGCGCACTCCCGCGGCGTAGCGGTTTGACCCACGAGAATTGTTGCTGAGAAAGTGATCATATTGGTACTCAGCGACGTAAAGTCGTAGTGACGGTGTGTCGTCGCGGGCTCTGTCGCTCAGGTCGTGTCACAGGGTTTGTTGAAAAGCCGCACGCGCGCCGGTGGCAGCGACGGCGGTGGCGCGGGGCGGATATACAACGACATCATATTGCTGACCACGCGTTGTTATAGCACCAGCAAACCCTGACTGCGATTTATCATTTTATACCCGCCTCCTTACAGTTACTGTACAAAAACTAGGAATACGGCCACACACACACACACACACACACACACACACACACACACACTCAATGCTTGTGTGAAACTATAAGGATCTGCACTTTATTACTTGACGCTGGCTGTGCCATGTTTCGTTGTAGCCCGATCGTAATTGGATCTAATGCGTGCTGATATATCGGAAAAAAAGTTAATCAACTCGACTGCGGCGATGTACTTTAGGTTTTTTGTATGAAATATCAGCGAGGACCATTCCGAGTGGCGTTTGATGCTGAGCCTGAACTATACAGCTCGCGATCCAGCGATTCATATTCCCTGGTTACACGTGGGAGGATGAGCAGTTGCGGGCACATAATACAATTCAAAGCAGTAGAAAGGATTGCCACAGGGCCACCAGCTGACCTATCCATCAGAGCCAGCGGAGCAGCTCGACGTTTGCTGCGTAGTCTGAACGGAAAGGAATCGGTGCTCTGTTACAAGTTGGTGATGGGCCTAAAACAGGCCATCCTGCGCTCAGGGTGCATCAGGGTTGGTATTCCTGCGCACATGGGTCGGGGCAGATCAGTGTTTGCAGCGGCCAGCGCCCCCCACACCACTGATGAGGCAGCTGCATTTGGGATTCCAACATAATGGGGCTGGGGCTGGGTGCAGGTTACTTGGTTAGGGTCGGCGCACCTGGAGGTCTCGCTCAGTGATGTAGCCATACTGGCGGTCGCGGGGGCGGCGCGGCACCTTGCCCACTGCATGGCGCCAAGAGCACGCCGCGAGAAAGGGATGAGAGGAGGAGAGGGGGGGGGGGGGGGGAGGGGGGCAGTGCGGGGATGGATGAAATGGCGTCAGGCATGCGCATTGGCAGCGGGGCATGTGGGCCGGTCGGGGTAGGGGTAGGGGTCCAGGTAGGGGTGCACAAATGAATACAGAACGCATGAATATACAGTTGATTACATCGTAACAGTACCCGTATCAACATTGTAGCATTGCTTTATTACCATATTGAAGCGACCTACTGGTAGCATTAATTTCAGCATATATTGGAATTAGGTCGAAAGTCGTCACTGTGGCGTGACGGCATCTCAGAATGTGGTGTGAAGGTGGAGAGGTGGCAAGAGCGTGGGGGGGGGGGGGGGGAGGCACGTACCGGTGCGTTCCCGCAGCTCGATGGTTGGTCGCATGGGAGGCTTGCCCGGGCTGAGGCTGCCGCCGTCGTCGTCCGTCTCCTCGCGCTTCTTGCCCGCGCTGTTGCCCCAGTCGGACGCCGTGGTAAGCAGCTTGTTGACGTCGGCGCGGCGCGGCTCGCGCTTTGGGGCCGCCTTGGGCGCTGGCTCGGCGTCCTCCATCCAGGGCGGCAGACCCTTGGAGGCCACGCCCAGGCCGAGCGGGCCGCCGCCGTCGGAGCTCTCGGTGGAGGGGCGCCGCCCGCTGGAGGCGGTGCGCCGCGCCTGCTCCGCCTGTAGCGTCTCCGCGCGCCGCAGGGACACCGACTCCTGGCGCGCCGACTGCATCTTCTGGAACTGCTCGCGCTGCGTTGCGAGCTTCTGCTGCTGCTCGGCTTGGAACTTCCGAGAGCATACGCAGCGACGGCACGGTAAGCGCAGTGGACTACAGCTGTCGTATCTAGGAGGCACGATACGCAGGGAAGCCGTTGAGTGCGACTAAATAACTCCGCCGAGTGCATCGAATAAATGACACTATACCAGCCCGCACGGAATCTAGCAACATTTGTGTTAGAGGATTGAGTACGCATAGCGACTACCTCCTATGACAAATTGACCAGCCCTACTGGCATTGCTATAATCGAGGGATTGAACACCGAACCAATTTAGGGTGCGTAGGACCGCCACTCCGGTCCTCGTCTGCACATCGGCTAGTTTTTCCGCTGTACATACAGACGCAGCGCATCTGATTCATTAAGATTCAGAGCCGGCTGGCCGTCGCACCTGCGCGCTTTCCGGCAGCTCCTCAAAGTGCCCCGTTTCGCGGATCCAGGTGGTGTACTCCTCGCGGCTCATGTCCGTGAGCGTGCCGGTCTTGCGTGCGCCGCCCTTCTTTGTGGTGCGGCCCTGCGTAGTTGTGTCAGGTGGGGGCGTGAGCAGCCAGGGCAGTCGGGCCTCATGCACGGGCGGCGCGGGGTTGGGCCCATCGAGGCATGTCGGTGTGCGCATGCCAGCTTCCACAAATAGTTGTGTACCATCACCACCGTAAATCATAGCACTTCGCTTTCACTCCCATCCATGTCAGCGCTTTCAACTGTATGACGGCTGCGCCTACGTGTGGCTGCCATCGTCAATGCTATATTGGGTATGCTGCGTGTAAGTAGGCAGGGTACTTCTCAACACCAGCACCCACCCTGCCCTGAGCCAGCGCATAGTCGGTGGCAAAACAGTCTAAACGGCGGTATCTGGCCGGGTTTTGCCACCCTTCTAGCGATTTTTTTCTGTTCTATTCAACTATGCTATGCAATTATTGTATTTTCATATTATTATTGCTAAGGTCCCATCGTAATAGACTGTTCAGACGCGGTAAGAATTGCGTCATCCTTTGTGTCTAGCACACTTGATCGTTACTTAAAGGCGTTTGTAAATATCCTAACAGCATAATTCATATACCAAACGCGCTATGTAATCCTCACCAGTACCTGTATGCATACACATCTGTTGCGCGTTTAGTTATACCTTATAAGGATTGAAAAACGCGTAATCATTGCCAGCAGTATGATCAACGCCATCTGCTTATTG
>VCJN01000215.1:0-82970 GCA_006384855.1 Tetraselmis striata | reverse complement strand
ATCGTAAACGACTACCCGTACCATTCAAGACCGGCGACAGAGTTGAGCTGAAAGCGTCTCATCTGAAGTTTATTCAGCAACCCTGTGCTAAGCTACGCGATCGCTACGTGGGCCCCTTCGTCATTACATAGCAGATCTCACCAGTTGCTTTCCGATTGCAACTACCTGCGGGCGTACGAGTTCACGACGTGGTGCACGCGAGTATGCTGGGGAAGTTGTATGACGACCCTGACCAACCGGCGAAGTATGAACGAGTACCGATTGTCCATGACGCAAACCGATTCCATGTTCAAGACATACTCGACGTTGCCTTCAACAACAATGGCACTGGACTACTGTTTCGAGTGCGATGGGCGTTCCCGTACAACGTACCAAGCGAAGACACCTGGGAGCCCCTACGCGGAGTCAAGCACTTGCACATTTTCCGGCCGTTCCTTCCTTTTGTCTAAACCATACCGACAGTTTACTGAGAGCCCAGACTTCATTCGGTTCCGGAATCGCTACCCAAGCCGAGTACCTTCCGCATGGACCTCAAGATCAAGACTGTTGATACTAATATGCTGATGAGAGCGCTGAACTGCTATGACTTGTAGCTGCTCTAACAGGCTGCCACAGTGGTACTGCACCTGGGTACATGTAGGATTGCGCCCAGATGGGCAACATGCTCAAGTAACTGTTGACCATTCATGTCCACGCCAACAAAGCATATAGCTAGAAAAGTTACATCAAACGTACCAGAACCAAGGTACAACGGTAACTACTAGAGGCCAATTCAGTGGCCAGGATGCCACAGACCGGCTAGGCATGTTGCAAACATGCCCACCAGCCAAGTTGGAGAAACCTAGCCTTTGTAAATTACTTCGTTCTTCCCACCAGCTCCTCACTCGACCTGCAAGGTCGTGTTGCCGTCTTGTGCACTGACACTCACCTGCTGCTGCTTGTATGTCAGCTGCAACCGCCTTGTGTCAACATTAACAGGTTATGGGCCTGATCGCGCTATCCCGGCGCCACTCATCGTTGTTTCGTCTTCGCTTCCACCTAGGCTTGTCAACCTCTGGGTTTCTCCGCTCGTCTCATCCTCGTCGTCCTCTGGCGTCCTCCGTCACCCCTCGTGGGAATCCTTGCTACCATGTCCCATGCGCGCTTGAAGACCAAGGACTATGAGTCCTTCGCTCGCCCAGGTGATTTTGATGCTGCCTCATGGCTGCTTTGGCAGTTTCAGCTTGAGAGTCGTCTCACCAGCGAGGAGGGGTATTCAAATATCTTTGTCGCTGATGACACCACAACCTCTGAGGACTGCCACGCCCAAGTCTTCCGCCTGTTGCTCAACCTGCTTCCTGGCAGGACCGCGGCGACTCACCTCCTGGACGTCAGCTACCGTTACAACACCCGTAAGGGCTACCACGCCCTGCAAGCCCTCAAGGCCGCTTTTGCTCCGCCACCCGAGACCTACATCTCCACCCTTGAGGGCTCCCTGTCTACCAAGCAATCTCCTCACGAGGACCTCGAATCGTTCATCGCCCGCCTGATGCTTGCCCGCCTGATGCTTGACAGAGCCGGCACGATTGTCACTGACGCCAAGCTGATCAACCACTTCCGTGATGGTCTGCGTCAACCTGACTTCAAGTCTGAGTACGATCACCTCCTTCGCAGCGGGCCTGACACCTTCCTTGAGGCAGCGAAGGCTGTCCGTCTCACCTCCCGTGCGCCTGCCGCCGAGTCAACTGCTGCAGCATTCCTGGCCGCGCCGCCCCCGTCGCAGCCGAGCGCCGTGAAGGATGGCAAACTGAGTGAGGCTGATCTCACTGCCCTGGTCGCAAGACTCAAAGAGCAGCTCTCTCCTCCTCAACCCGGCGCTGAAGATGCAACCATGTCCAAGCTCGCCGCCATGATGTCTCCCTTGGCGTCCGGCGGCGCTGGCCACTCGTCTGCGCAGCCGTCAGACTGTCCCGGCGTCAACAAACGCCGCTGCTATTACTGTGGCATCCCTGGCCACCCGAAGCGTGACTGCCGAAGCTACGCCCGGGACAAGGCCGCGGGCCGTGTTCACCCTGATCGCAACCCACCTGCAGGAGATGGCCGCGGCCGCCCTGACGCCGCTGGCGACAAGGAGCATGCCCACGTGGCCAAGGAATTTGCTTTTGTGGCGACCTCTCACCTCAGCCTGCCCAGCTGCCCCACATCAGCAGAACGTCTGGCGTCCGTTCACCACCGACTTCAACGTGATCACCCATTGCACCTTCTGTTGGAGCCGCTCTCACCTGCGCGGGGAGTGCTACAAGCTCCGGGCGGATATTGCGGATGGCAAGCGTCCCATGCTCCCCGAGGCTGATGTGGTGGTAACATCCATCATGCCACTTGCGGAGCCTGCCATGGGTGCTGAGCAGGAGACTGATGAGTCTAAGGCGCCCGCGGAGCCAGTGGAGTCGGCTGCGGCGTGTCATGAGTCTAAGGAGCCCGAGGAGTCAGGCGAGCCTGCCGCGGAGCCTGACGCGCTGGAGGCGTCCGCTGAGGATCCCGACGCCGAGCCCAAGTCACCTCATCGCCGCAACCGCCATCTGCGCCGCCGCCGCAACCATGATGTGTGCCGCCGCAACCATGCGGCGCGCCAGGCTGCATGCGCCTTCCTACGCATCAGCGAAGGTGATTACGATGCCTCGAGCGACAACATCATGCCAGGCGCCGTGACTGACAGCTCGTCTGGCGGCAGCTGCACACCGTGTGACTGGAGCCCGCCACAGGAGCGACCTCCCACACATCATGCCGCTGACTACCCGGACGCCGTCCCTCCGTCTACACCGGATGCCATTGATCAACTGATCATGATGACTGCTGTCGTCGACAACTTCTGTGATACCGCTAGCGATGTGGATGTCCGTGGTGATGACGGCAATGGCGAGAGTGACAGCGAGTACGAGCATGACGCTCTGGAGCGCGCGTTCCACTGGCGCCACACTGCGTCTCATCGCCCGGGTGTGTGCTACCCGGCCTACCTCACTCCTACCAAGACCGTTCCCTTCTTCCATCCATGTGGATATACTGCTGCGTTCGCCGCCCAGACGCTGCCGGACATCGCCTCCACACCGCCATTGCCTCACGCCGCCCTTGCCCGCTCGCCGACGCCGTTCCAGCCCCTTCCGTATGTTACTGATGTCAAGGCCGACCCTGCTGCTTTCACCAAGGGCAAGCCGATTCGGATTTTGTCACTGCGTGCTGGCGCCCTTCACTCCATCGCGGAGGGTTGATGAAGGACACACACCGAAGCTGGTGTCCCCATTGGCGACATGATCTGCTGCGAGACCGACAAGCACGTGCGCAAGGCCGGCCGGGTGGAGCAGGAGCGCATGCAAGCCCGCCATCCTCATCAGATCCCTGCCAGCGCCATCCACGACTCCTACGGCCGCATCAACCCTGATGTCCAGTCCATCACTGACGACGAACTGGCGTCCCTTGGGCATGTCGACCTAGTGATTGCCTCACCGCCCTGCGCCCCGTTCTCAGCCGCCAACACTCATCGCCTCATGCTCGCCGACCCGCGTGCTGGTGGGCTGTACGGTTCCATCGATGTCGTCAAGCGTCTGGCGTCGATGCAGTCTGGTGGCGTCAACTTCATTCTCGAGAATGTCCCCGGTGCTGCGCGCTGCCATGAGATCGTTGAGGCTATGGGCACGCCAATTCTGGTCCGAGCGCACGAGCTTGGGTCAACAGCCAGACGCGATACAGTGGTATGGAGCAACATCCGTGACATCGATTTCTTTCGCGCTCACTATCAGCAAGCCCAGCGGGCACCCCTGTCTGTTGGGGAGCTACTTACCACACATGGCTTCTCTCCAAGGTGGACCGCTCTGTCTCATCTGCCGCGTGGCCTCTTCTCGAAGTTCGTCTCTCGCCGGGGCAGTTACGCCTACCGCATGACCACCGCCACGACAGACGCACCTGCCGTGCCCGGCAAAAGCATGCTTCTACTCGACGGCGAGCCTGAAACCCCATGTTTGGACATCGTGGCTGTGAGCATGGGCTTCCCGGCTGACACATTGGACATCCCTAGTCTCTCGCTTGATCAGCGCCGCATGATGCTGGGCGCCTGCATCGATGCCAACATCGGCAAGTGGCCGGCACTTGCCATCGTTAAAGCCAGTGCGTCAGAAGTTGCGCTACCCAGCATCAAGTCGTTCCCGCAGTCGTGGGTGCTTGACACCGGCGCCACCTCTCACATGGTGGCCAACATCTCTGACTTCGCGGACTACAAGCCCATTTCCCCGCGCTGGATTCACGGACTGTGTGCGCGAGCCGTCGGCATCGGCACTGTGCGAACCACCATTCCCGACGACAACGGCACTGCTCAGACCGTCGTTCTTCGCAATGTGTTACACGTGCCAAATCTCGCATTCCGCTCAGACAATAAGATCTATCGTCTCTTTAGTAGCCGGCAAGCTGAGGAGCAGAATGCCCATCTCCAGATCGTCATCAACTCCCGCGGCAACCGCGTCGAAGTGGGCGATACCGTCTTCCCTGTGGAGAGCGTCGACCGCCTGTACGTGCTGCACAGCCGCATTGAGCGGTCTGGACCCCCAGCGGGCATCTCCCTCGTCTCTGCAGTGAAGCAAGACTCCAAGTATCGGTGGCATGCCAGGCTCGGTCACATCCATGAGCGCGCCATGGACGCTCTGCGCGGCACCGCAGGCACGCATGTTGACTACTCCACGCAGACGCGTCTACCGTTCTGCCACGCCTGCGCCATGATCAAGGCTATTGCAGCCCCGCAACCAGGCACCTGTCATCCTCGACCAGATGCACCATCCCACATGCTGGCCTGCGACTTCTGGGAGAACCCCACCAGATCGCTGCAAGGCAACTCCTACGTGTTTGGAGCTGTTGACTACGCCAGCAGTTGGTGTTGCATTCTATTTGTCCCCTCCCGCGCCGCCGCTGTCGACTGCCTGCGCCGCGTCCTGGCGATCGCCCGCAGCATGGGGCACACCGTCCGTGCCCTAAGTCTCGACAACGACAGCGTGTTCCACAGTCGCGCCTTCATCGCTGAGTGTGAGGATCATGCACTGCGACGTGAGTATTCTGCTCCCTACATCCAGTTTCAGAATGGGCTGGTGGAGCGTACCTTGCGCACCTTGTGGACCTGGGGCCGCTGCATGCTGGCCTATGATGGCCTTCCTACCCCGTACTGGCAGTTTGCCATGGCTACCGCTGCCTACCTGCACAACCGCACCCCCAGGAGCACCGGCGCTGCACCCATGTCCATCGTCGCCGCAGCCGCCCCTGATCTCTCCCATTTGCGCATGTTCGGTTGTTCAGCGTACGTTCATCAACAGCGCGCTCAACGCATCAAGTCGGACCCCTCTGCTCGACTCGGAATATTCGTGGGCTACGACGCTTTGCATGCAGACGACTGCTACCTCGTCTATTTTCCTGATACCAACACCACCGTGGCAACGCGCAACGTCACGTTCAACGAGCATTGGGTCATGCCGGCTACCCCTTCACCTGCCACTGATGTGTGGCGGCATGCCACACAAGAGGGGATGATGTGGCAGGAAGGGCATGCATCAACTTCAGAAGGGGCATCTACCTCAGGAGGGGCATCGACCTCAGGAGGGGCATCCCGCCCACTGCGCCGTCCCGACAGTGACAGTGATGCCAGCGACAGCGACGAAGATTTCTTCCCAAACGCCCAGCCTGAGCGAGATGAGACGCCCGAACCAGCCGGAGCCGGTGCCCCGCAGCCACCAGCAGTGACTCCCCAGCCTCCTACTCCTGCCGTCCCTGATCCAGCACGGACTACAGTGCCAACCGCTCCGACGTCCAGCGGACCGCCACAGCCTGCCGACTTGTCCCGATCAAGCCGCCCGCGCATCGACTACCGCAACCCCGCCAGCGCCCGCCACCTGGCATGGAGCAATCGAGATCATGCCCATCTCGCAGGCGAGGCACCCGGCGATCCGCAGACGCACACGGAAGCCCTAGCCGGTCCAGATGCACCACATTGGCTGGAGGCGATGTGGGTAGAATACCGATCCCTCATAGCCAGGAAGACGTGGGTACTGGTGACCCTACCATCCGGCAGGAAGGCAGTCAAGTGCAAGTGGGTATTCAAGACCAAGCGCAACGCCGACGGCAGCCTAGCACGCTACAAGGCGCGACTGGTGGCCAAGGGCTTCAGCCAAGTGCATGGCATCGACTACAACGACACCTTCGCACCTACCGTGAAGTTCACCACGCTACGCATCATATTTTCCCTGGCAGCCCATTACGGCATGGAGCTCGAGCAGACCGACATCGACTGTGCGTTCCTCTACGCAGACCTGGAGGAGGATATCTACATGACACAAGCCCCTGAGTTTGAACAACAAGGCCCCAACGGAGAGGAGCTGGTCTACCACCTGAAGAAGAGCGTCTATGGCCTCAAGCAGGCGCCGCACGATTGGTACCTCAAGCTGCGCGAGCACATGCTGGGGCAGGGATTTGCTCAGCTCAAGACCGACCCCGGCGCCTACATTTACCGATCCGGCAACACCTTCAGCATTGTGGCGATCTACGTGGACGACATCCTGATCTGCAGCAACTGCACCACCTGGGTGGTTCAGTTCAAGCGCAACCTCGCTGACGAGTTGGACATCAAGGACCCGGGAGCATGCACCTGGATTCTAGGCATGAAGGTGGAGCGCGACCGGGACGCGGGCACTATCAAGATACATCAAGGGAAGTACGTGACCGACCTGCTGGAGCGTTTCAACATGACAGACTGCAACCCTGCTGATATTCCCAGCGTCGGCAACGATGCTCGCGACTCACCTGCGCTAGACGATCCAAGCATTTTCAGGAGCCTCATCGGCGGACTGCTGTACGCCTCCACTGCCACCATGCCTGACATCACTGAGGCCGTCAACCGCATGTGCAGATCTATGTCAGCCCCAACTCGCGCACACATGGAAGATGCAAAACATGTTTTGCGCTACCTCAAGAAGTACCCTGATCGAGGCATCACCTTTGGCGGGAGCGACGTGCTGCAGCTAGTTGGATGGTCTGACTCAAACCACGCCACGATGACCAGCCAAGGCAAGGTCACCTGCGGATTCTACTTCACCATCTGCGGAGGAGCAGTGAGCTACAAGTCGCTGCTGCAGTCTATCGTCACCCTATCCACTGCGGAGGCGGAATACGTCGCCATGGCAATCGCCACTCAGGAGGTGATGTTCATCAGGCAGATGCTGCAGGAGCTGGGACTCGCACTTGACGGCCCTACCCCTATCGGAGAGGACAATCAAGCATGCATCGCTATCTCCACCAATGACGTGACATCCAGTCGTACCAAGCACATGGACATCCGCTACCACTTCGTGCGCGAGGCATGCAAGAATGGCGACATCAGTATCCACTACATGGAAACCAGGGAGATGGCCGCCGACATGTTCACCAAGCCTCTACGCAACCCTCTCTTCGCCAATTTGCTGCAAAGGTCATGCAGTTCATCGAGGAGGGGTGTTGATACTAATATGCTGATGAGAGCGCTGAACTGCTATGACTTGTAGCTGCTCTTGCTGCTCTAACAGGCTGCCACAGTGGTACTGCACCTGGGTACATTTAGGATTGCGCCCAGATGGGCAACAGGCTCAAGTAACTGTTGACCATTCATGTCCACGCCAACAAAGCATAAAGTTCTAGAAAAGTTACATCAAACGTACCAGAACCAAGGTACAACGGTAACTACTAGAGGCCATTTCAGTGACCAGGATGCCACAGACCGGCTAGGCATGTTGCAAGAATGCCCACCAGCCAAGTTGGAGAAACCTAGCCTTTGTAAATTACTTCGTTCTTTCCACCAGCTCCTCACTCGACATGCAAGGTCGTGTTGCCGTCTTGTGCACTCACACTCACCTGCTGCTGCTTGTCTGTCAGCTGCAGCCGCCTTGTGTCAACATTAACAAAGACCAAGACTGTAGTTTCCTGTAGTTCGGTGACACCTGCACAGCGAGGACGCTTGTGCTTAAGGGGGGAGAGAGTGTTATACTCCATTTTCCTTTAGCCATAATGTTCTGCTATACTAGCAGGTATAACTCCCCGCAAAGGTAGTACGACTACGCATCCGCGGAGTCGCTGTATATATTAGTATTGCGGGCATAAATACTAGTAGTATAAGGCCGAAGACTGTTCTGGAATTCTCTAGAGTTCTCTGACTCAACCCTTACGTGGCTAACACAGCACGGGTATCCCATGACACCCGGCTAACATAGCACAGGTATGACTGTGACCTCGGCGGGTATAAATACCGCCTCGGACAAGTCTACTAGGTAGAATTCAGAGACAGACTATAACCCAGGAACCCCTGTAAGCAGAAGAGATTGGCCATACTTTCTAAATCCTTCCGCTGCATCCTAAAGGGCCTAAAAGAATAGGCTTACGCTAGAGCCTAACATGTTCAGACGGGCTATTTTGGCCTCGCCCCCAAAGACGAGTGAGGTGGGGCGCAGCCTTCACCTTGGCGATGATAGGGTTAGTGAGGTTGGTGCTTCGCTCCCGCAGCTATGGCCTGCCTGACCGGGCCTTGGATGCTGCAGTTGAGGCCTCCAATGGCAGCATTATTGTAGTGACTGAGGCTGCTGCACAACTCCATGTCGCGTTCTGGTCGATGCGCTCCAACTCCTCACGCGAATTCCACAGCTCATTGCGGTTGAAAGGTACCACAGCGATTCCTCGTAATACAAACCCGTACAAACTATATACTGCTGCAAAAAGGGAAGACAATGCTAAGGTGTACGGGGCTCGTCGCCCTGAAATAATCCTTACGAGTACCCGATGCTCAAGTTAGTCACCCGCCGGCGCGGCCTCGCACCTAAGGAAGTATTCGGATACCACGCGTACCCGCTAATGGTACATGCCTTACACGTCAGCGCGTACGCGTCGTGTATACGTGCCGCAGTGTACTATGTGCCAGTGCTGTTACTGACACCCTGTACCTAGCCGTATGCGCATATGCTATTTATGCAGAATTAATACTAATAAAGAGTCGAGAGCCAACCGTGGGTTTCGCACCTCCGATCGTTAACGCACCAAAGTCATTTAAAGTGAACTAAATTCATGCCGCCGATATGCCGCGGGTCAACCGGCAGAGGGGCGCAATATCGAAAGCGTTATGCCAATATAATTTTGACGTGGTCATTAGCGACTAAGGATTACTAGTCGCTAATGGTACTCGCGAGCCGCCAGCGCAGGCGGTCGCAGTCACTGACACACAGTCACACCCCACCAATCCACCACCACGCCCGGCGCATCTGACAGCTATAGGTGAAGATGACTCAGCCCCCGTCCCAGCCACATGCGCTATCGCTCGGTCCTGTGGAGCTAGGGCAGCAGTGGCGCACGTTTCGGGGGGGTCAGCCGTGGGTCCGGAGCATTTCGCGCGACTGACCTCCCTTACCCTGTGGAGGGCGACTCGACTCTCGGGCGACCCGCGTAATTCCGAACCTATCAGCCGAAGCAACCGTACCGGGTATGCAGTTCGACGCGTTCTTTGAGCTGTGCCGGATGTACTCGGCGTGGGCGGAGGCCAGTAGGGCGGAGCTGGTCGATGAGCCGTGGCGGGGGGCATACTTCAAGGGGCGGCCCGTGTGGAAGCATCACGTCAAGAGGGACAGCGAGGGCCACGTCATCAACCACAAGACCTTCTCCGCCACCTTTTTCCTCCCTAGGTAAGAATACCCGCCGCCAATAGCGCCCCGGGCCTAACTAGACGCAGGATAGCCCACCCTCTGTCTTATCGTGTCACGGTCTATGTGTGTGGCTGTGCAGACAGATAGCGGGGGTGGCGTTGTTCCAGTCAATCGATCCGGAATTCGGGCAGGACCAGTTCCGTCGAGTGCCCCGGACCGGCGACGTGATACAGATCCTCGGCCCTTTAGTAGGCACCTGGATCCAGCAAGTCGGAGACCTGGGGAAGGTGCGGTGGAAGTTCCGCACCGGTATCTATCGGCCAGAGGGCGACCAGCTGCAGATGGGCCTCACGCCTGTCTGGCTGGACCACAACCCCCCCGACGGCGACCTGTCCAAGCTGGACCACAACCGCGTCCCGGTCCTGCCCGCCTTTGCTAACCACGAGATGAGCCCACCGCCTGCCTGGCCCTGACCTCATGACTGTATGTGACTTTATTATCTTGCCTATCTGACCCACCTGCTCAGTGTACAGGGCATGGAGCTGACAGAGGCCCAACAGGCGGCGCTGGCGAATCCTGCATGCTACTAGCATGTGCTAGGTCAGCGTGTGTACTCCTTCCTCACTGCCCCTCCCCACCCCCACCCCCACCCCGGTTTCCTGCCAGAGAGGGCCAGTTGGGTTGGGTCTATGCATCCACACCTTAGCGGCCAGATTACAGGTCGCATGGAGCCCTGGGAGATTCTGGCGCGTGCAAGTGGGAAGCGGCCGCGGCGCGAGGTGCTGCCCCTAGCTTGGGTTGTAGATGCCACAGGGGAGCTTCACAGGAAGCTGCTGGCAGAGCATGAGCTCTACCTACAGCAGCAGCAGCAAGGGGAGGAGGCAGCATAGGACTTTTTGTGTATTTTTTGTGTAATAATAGGACCTGAATTATTTTCTGTTCTCATGCGCTCATCCATGTCGGTGCATTTCATGTGCATGCCATATTGTATGTTTGCATTCAGCGCACCGGCTTGAGAGGTATTTATTATTGTGTTAATGTATGAATATGTTACCAGACACTGCATCATTTGTTTAATAAGATTGTTGCTTCCGGCTGTGGAGATAGACGCATGGCACAACCGCACGATCTGATGTGACTGTGGTGACTTGACACTATAGCAATTGCCATTATCTTCTGACAAGTTGCCATGCGCTGAATATATAGAAGTTAACACAGCGATCAATGTGTCACGGGTACGGGGCTAGTAGGTGGTCGCTCGGGGGTTCACGCGCGGGAGGTGGTGTTGCAGTGAGTTGCCGACACTGGTTACGACAGGGCGTCGCAGATGTTGTGGCGGCCAGTAGCTGCTGCGCTGCTACTAAACTGCCGTAGTCGTCGTCTTATCCGGTATTTTTTTCGACCTGTGACTCCCCGCTCCGGACCACGAGCTGCACCGGTATGAAAATATCGGTCAACAATGGACCAGTAGTCTCGGAGGGAGACACGCAGCCCCGGAAAAACCTCGTAGTCTTTGTTATCCGCGAGTGCTGTGGCTGCATCAAAACCACGGCCAGGTACAGTCATGTGTACGCGTACACGAAACGCGTCCCCGGTCAAAATCATAGTCGATATTACCGGCGGGCGCTGAGCTGGCGTACATCACTGTAACGCGTACTGGAGCGTCGCAGTGATGGACCAGCGCAGATAATCGGTATGGTAACGAAACGCCCGGGGAATGAGGGGGCAGTACCAATAGATATATTATTTACTCCGAGTATTTACTGGTTCACACGATGTACTGTTAAGTACTAGTACTCTAGCCTCTGATGAAATTAAAGTCGCGCGAAGAGGCGCGGAGAATACGAGGAATCGCTGTGACGAGCCCCTCCTTGCGCCATCCCATCATGTTCCTGTCGTAGGTGAAGCCGTGCTCGAATGCTGGCCGAAACATATCGATGAAGTCATCCAGCTTCAACGCCTCCAACCATTTCACTTTCGTAGCGAACCTGGTTGTGCCATCCGTGTTGTAGTTTTTGCGTCTGAACATCCCGTGCTTCTCTTTGTGCCACACTGCCATACCAGAACACAAATTGAAATGTAATGTCAGTGACATGTGTGAATTAATTCCCAGCGCATATGTGACATGTTGTGGCGGGAGGGTTCATATATACTAATGTGCACATGCATTTGCATATATACAAAAACATGACTACACATTCTGGCGACATACCTCTATTAGAGGACCAAAGTTGCATGTGTCCTCCCCTTGCAGTATGTAGCTCAGATTCGGGACGCGGAGAAGGATTTCGAAACCGTTCCTTATGCATGCCTCCAGCAGCTCTAGCCAAAGGTGAGCACCCATGCCATCGCATATCTCGACAGCCTGCTCCCCGGGCTGTGTATCCTTGGGTTTTGCCATGGGAGCGGCTGGCACCAACACTGACATCACGTAGTCAGTCACGCCATCGCCGTTCATGCTGCCCTTATTCTCGTTGTGATTGAAGCGCCAATATAACATTTTGCCATTTACCTCGGCTTGTAGGCCAGGGCGAGTCCAGCCTGCCTCCATGCTGCTACCGGACGCGGAGACGGTATAGGGCGGCAAGGTCTCGCCAATGCCAGTGCGCCCACATGCCATTGTCGCAGTGGCGTTGTTCTTGGTGCTCAGACCCTCGCCCCGATCATGCTTGCCACCTCTGACGATTCGATTGCCCTTTCGCTTGCCACTCTTCGTGCAATCCAGCTCAACGCGCGTCTCATCAAATGAGAAGATGCGCTCCGAGTGGGTGATGGTGAGCATCTCGCTCCGCAGCACAGTATAGTGTCGTAGTCTGGATTTCTGACAGCCACCCCGGGAAGTAGCATGATGTTGGCAGCCAGATTGTAATAAGTTTCCAGGTTGTCGATCGTGAGCCACCATGCACGCGTCATTTCATGTGGTCTCTCAGTGCCTTGCTCCATGCCATGCCGTTTTAGGAATGCATATAGTACCGGCCATGAGTTGCCTTGCCACCTGGAAAACTTGACGCATAAGGAGTCCCTTTGACCATGTTTGTCCCCCATAACATTACATCGCGATGAAACACTAGCAGCTTCTTGTTGCGCAGAGCTCTAATTACACCGGCTATGCACTCCTCTAGCTCCATAAGCAGGTAGACTCCTCCGGGTTTCTCAGCAGGCACCACATGCCCCACAGACATTGCCACCTTAATCATGCGAACAAGATGGCGCGCAATGATCTCCACGCCACCTTATAGGAGCCGCTGGCGAGCAGAACTAGCAGCGGCGTGCGTTCACAGAAAGCTTGGGATCATCGTCCAGCTCAGAAACCGCAGTTACAATTGCTTGAGTGGTCAGAGCCCGGTAGTCCAGCCAGCCACGTGGCGGCACCCTTAAAGGATGTCTTGGCAGCCGCTATTGCTGCGGCCTCCCCCGGCAGCCTGGCCTTTCTGCCTGATCTGCCGCGCCGTTTCTCCCCTATGTCGACACCGACGATAGTGTCCGACGGTGCAGACGGAGGCGCAGGAGCATCATGAGGAGGGTTGGGCAGGTCCGGCTCCGGCGGCTGCGGCTTTTCCGGAAGAGAGTCTCGCACATTCTTGAGGTTGCGGGTCCGCCGAGACACAGCCATGATCACCGCCGAGTGATCACACGGGCGCACCGACACTCCGAGGTCAGCAGCGGCCTCCAAGCCCGCCTGCTTGAGCGTGAGCTCCGGCTGCGCGGCGCTCCATTTGCTGAGCGCAAGCTGAAAAATCTGGTTTTTCTGGCTCTTATTCAGGTGGTGGATCGGGATGAGGCGGGTAGGGCGGTCTAGACCGACAAGCACTGGTGCCCCCTCCTCATTCTGCCCCACAGTGGCCGGGTTGCTCGCGACTGACGACCCGACCGACCGCCGAGGCCTGCACCAAGCGTGTATGCAAAGGTAGTAAGTGGCATGGGGCGTGTGTGGGTGCCCATGATTGACTAGTCGGCGGGGAAGCGTCAGCATGTTGCGACAGACGTTCCGAGTGGGTTTGCAAAAAACAACGCGTTTGAAAGTAAAACGCGGACTCACCTCGCCGCGCCACTGGTTGTTGTCCAACCATGTGTCCATCATTGCGCAGCCGCCCGCGCAGCACCACGTTAGATTGCAAGATACACCCTATAGCGTCGTGTTTATACAGCTCGGATGTCGAGGGGCGTGGTTTCGTGTGTCTCTACGTTGTGGGAGGTGGAGGTGTTGTCAGCGTTAATCTGTGGTTTGGCGATCGGCCGGCGACCACCTGACCCACATCAATTTTGTCACCCTCCCTCGCACACTTTGACTAGAACTTTCAACTTTGACCATCCCGGCGGGCCCTAGGGCCCTAGCAGGCATCCAAGAATCCCCTTGCTGGTGTGTTCGGGCCTCTATGGCGGTCATGGCCCTGCCCACAGCGGCGGGGGACAGCCCGCGCTCAGCCTATACGGTGCGGGCGGCGGTATAAGCATGCACCTATGGAATCGAAGGCACTTTATGTGTGCCACTTTCACCTAGCGAGGCGCGGCCAACGGCTAAGGGGGCTTATCTTGCAGCTTGAAAATGTGGGGTGATTGGCCCCATCATGATGACGGCACTATTGGCACACTCTCATGGAAATGCCATGCATTCCATCGGCAGGGTGCATGGATTGGGCTCAAGTTCGGTCGTCTTACATGGCATGCATACGTCCACCCACCACCGGCAGCGCGCGGGCATATGCGACGGATGGTAAGTACGCCGGCAACAAGTTGCCCCATATTCATCGCCCGTTTTTATTTTTAGCCATGTGCTAAACGATGCCATTGCCGAAGAACATTTCTAAAGTGCGATAACCGGACGAAACGGCTGCCTCCTTGGCGTAGGAGGCTTTCAGACACGGGTTTGCAAGGCTCCATGGCCCCGTGGCCCCATGGCTTGGGCACCAAGCAAGGCGATGATACGCGCGGATTTCTATGCCAAAAGACTTTTGTGGGATGCTGTATGTACATGTACTGATATCGACCATGTTATCTACAATAGTTCTCGGCGAAGCATAAGAAATATCTTTATATATATGGCTTGCTCGTGTATGAATCACATATATCACATGCTCGTGTATCGCACATATATTAATCATCCTTATTAGATGCTCAGAACTCGTATTTCTATTGATACTAGACCCTCCGGCGTGTTGCTTCGGCCAGGTTCGGTGGGAGGATATGACGGCAGTTCAGCGCGCTGCCAAGATCCGTAGAAACTAATTCAGCATCCAACGGTCTGAACTGTACGGCGGCAAACTCGTTCTTGCCCGGAAATGGCGGTCTTCTTCACCGGCGAGCCGAACGCCAACGGCGGCATGCTCGGGGGCCCTTGTGTTGCGAGTAGGTGTGAAGCCCCCCCCCCCCCCCCCCCCCCCCCGAATTAATCCAATAACAGTTTTCCGGGTGGGGCACTGGTTGTCGGCTTCCAGGAGTCGGCGCACCGTGCCCTTGCTCCGGACGATCGTCGACCGCTTCCCGGCCAACGAGACATATGTCCCCGAGCTGGGTGGCACGGGGCATCACTTATGCGCGGCTTGTACAACAAAGACCATGCATGTGACAAACACACGAGCTATGTCGCGGCGCGCGAACAATGGTGAGTACGCCGCAACGAAGGAAAATGAGGATAGATAAGTCCCGGAGTCCCCGGGTGCTTTTACGCACACGATGAAGCATCATGCGGGAACAACGCTACCCATGATGGTTGCGTCGGGGACGGCCCGCGGGGTGGTACGTTACGGGTGTACGGCAACTTCCGCCAGACCATGAAACTGCTGAGGGGCTGCTGGGTCGAGCAGCTCCTCGAGCGGTACGGGCACGCCACGTGGACATACTAGCACCGCACTTTTGCGCTGTTCCGCGCATGCTAAGTAACCCGAATTAGCGACTACTTGTAATAAACATAACAGGCACGTCAGCTATTAGCGACTATCTTTCTGGAAGTCTTTCCGCGACTTGATAAGGGATTTATTATTAATGTAGTCGCTAAATAGCGACTACATGCATCAGCATGATACGCACATTCCCAAAACGGTAAAATAAACTGCAATTTCGTATATGAGAAAACCTTGCTTGCTCAGTTACAGGTACCGGTTTTCTTATCTTTTTTTACAACTACCAATACCTATACCTCCCGGAGGAGACTACCACCGACCACCCACCCAGCGGCCCCGGAGGCGCCCCGGGGCCGTGTGTCGCCATGCCTCACCCACCGCCTAGATCGCGTAGCTGCCCTCAACCCCCTCCCACGCGACGTCACAGTTATGCCCGGGCTGTGGCGGGTCGCTTGTATCCGGCGGGGCGCCGCGCGATGTCTGCGCCTTCCGCCCATGGTGCGGCAGAACGCGCCGTTGACCCCGGGTCGCCGCCGCCCCCCAGTACATCGTCCAGTATATCAGTCAGCCCCGGCGCATCGCGTGCGGAGGGAGCGTCGCCCGCGGCAACACCGTCCAGCGGCAGTGCACCCGACACCACCCAGCCGAGGCCGAGCCCGCCCGCGGCTGCCGCCCCGCCGGCTCCCACGTACGCCCAGGCGGTGAGCCGGTCGTCGAGTCCCGAGTCCGCGACGGGCGCGGCAGGTACGGCCGGCGCGCGCGCTGCCTCGCCTGTGTCGTCGCCTCGCCGTAGTACTTTCAGCAGTATTTCGGGGCCCGGCGCGTCACTGCGCGATCACGACGGCGCTCCGACCGGCCAGGAAGTCTCCGAGCGGCCGCGGCCGCGGCCGCGCGGCGGCAACCGCGGCCTGGCGCTCACCGGCCTCGATGCTCTCGCCCGTCTGCATTCCAGGCTACACGACAGCGGGCCGGCGCGGCGGGGCGTAGCGCCGGCAGCGGCTTGGACAGTCGCCGACGCGTTTTCAGTCGCCGGCGTCGCCGCGGGCGCCGCGTGGGCGCCGAGGACTGACGCCGCAGCCATGTCGCTCCAACCCGCCCGCGTCAGGCACCACCCGGCCGACGTGGTGGCTTTCACTGAGGTCGCCGCCGCGTGGCTAGCCAAGGCGCGCGCCGCGCTGGCCGAGCGGCACCGCCGTCGGGGGGCGCGCCGCGCCGGTGGAGCTGGACAATCGTCAGTGCTGCCGTCGCCCACATTGCCGTCCGTCGCTGCGTTCCGGGGCGTCGCAGCGCCCCCGGTTGTTGCCCCCACGCTGCCAGAGGTGGGTGCACCGGCCGGCCACCCCGGTAGCCAAGCCTCACGGGCTCGGTATTCGCCCCCCCCTACTCGCCCATCTCCAGCCGGCGACGGGGTGGGGTGGGGTGCGGTGGACCACCTCTCCGACGTGGACATGGTGCACATGCCGGCGGAGATGTCCATGGAGACGGCGGTGCCTATTGACTTTCAAGAAGCGTGGGCGGAGGCACAACGCTGCGTGAATGAGCGGGTGGTGGCGGCGGTGGAGGCCGGTGACCCCGTGGTGTTGGATAGGGCGTTGAAGTGGAAGTACCTGCTGCCGCAATTGTTGCTTAGGGCCCCAAGCCGAGGCGGGCGGCGGCGGCTACAAGCCTTGGCGTGGCGCTTCCGCGCTTTCGCGGAGAGGCGCATGACCGAACTCGTGCGCTCATGGGACGACGCCCACACTGAGGCGTTCTACGCCGGACACGCCCGTCAGCGTCGAACGGATGCCGATCTCTTTGCGGCGCTGCTCGTGGGCACCGCGGACACCGTTGTGGCGTTGGTGGAGGACGGAGAGCTCTCCCGAGCGGCGGGCCGACTGACTTCTAAGGGTATGGGCGACTTGTCCGATCCTGCTATCCTCGTCCAGCTGCGCGAAAAGCACCCGTCCCGTAGCCACCCGATCCCAGACGCCGCGTATGACATTCCGGCGGACGAGGCCGCCATGACGGTGGACATGCGCGTGCCGTACCAACAGCTCAAGCAGCACGTGGCGGCGGGGCCCTCAGGCATGCGCAACGAGTATCTCCGCTGCTTGGTGGGCGAATACGCCCCGGCGTCCGGGCATGCGGCAGTCCGCGCCATGTCGGAGGTTGCCTCCATGTACCTCCAAGGTCGCTTGCCCGGGTGGTTCGACCGGCTCTTCGCCTATGCTAGGCTCGTGGCACCTGTCAAGAAGCTAGGCGAGGGGAGGGCCCCGGACGTGCGGCCTGTGGCAGTCGGGGAGGCGGAGCGGCGCGCAGCGGAGCGGGCAGTTGTGGACAACATGAAGGAGGCATACGTGTCGGTGCTTGCTCCATCTCAGCTCGGAGTTGGCATTCCCGCGGGCGACTCTATGCTCATCCACGGCGTCCGGCTCATCGCCGAGAAGCTTGGCCCACGTGCTGTCATCGTCCACACAGACCTTCGCAACGCTTACAACGAGGCATGGCGCCGCACCATCATTCAACGCCACATCGATTGCTCTCCACTACACCCTGTCATCCCTGCGCTCCTAGCCTCCCTCTCCACGGATTCGTATCTGGTCGTGGACGACCGGTCCCCCCCTCTGCGGTCGGAGGACGGCGTGCAACAGGGCGCACATTTGGCCACGACTTCCTTTTGCGTCGCGATTCACCCCGAGGTGCAGCAGTGTGATACCACATTGGAGGTCAATGACGGGGCGGCGCGCTTCAACGCCGACGATGGATTTTTGGTGGGCCTTCCGGAGCACGTTTGGCCGGCTCTTCACGCCTTCCGCACGTCCATCAAGGCGTCCGTGGGGCTTGAGGTGCGCTTCGACAAGATGCAGGCGTACAGCGCAGACATGGAGGCCGCGCGGCGTAAGGCTCCGGCCGACATCGAGTGGCCCGAGCTAGATGGCCATCACGGCATCGCGGTCCTCAACGTGCCGCTCGGATCGCCTGAGTATGTGCAGGCGTACATGCGCGGCAAGGCGGAGGAGCTACGAGAGGAGGTGGACGCTAGCCTGAGCAAGCTTCTATCTGCTAAGCCCAACCGTCGGTACACCCACGCCTTGCATCACCACGCATGGGCCCTGCTCAAGCATTGCATGCAACACATGGCGGGGTATTGGCTCCGCAATTGCCTTCTGTCCGAGGTGGAGGCCTTTGCGGAGGCGGTGGATGCCACCGTCCTCGCAGCGGTCGCAGGGGTGCTATCTAGGGGTCTCTTTTGATCCCTCCATGTACGGCACCGACACCAATCCGGTGGTCACCGGTTTCTTGGCGGAGCTTTTGCACGACCCCGACCCCATGGCAGCGGAGGTGGCTACCTTGAGCGAGGATGCAGTGGGCGCGGTTGAAGGGAGCTGGCATGAATGCCATCCTCCCAAGGTTCCTGACTAGGAACTCCGGCACCAACACCCCCACCCCTGGTTTCTTCGACCCACAGCTCGGGTCCGTACTTGGCCGAGGCAGCTTCAACGCAACTTCTTCCGCCCGCCAGTATGACCACTTCCTCAACGATGCTCATGGGTCGGACAGCTACGCCGCGGAGATGCGCGAGGCGTGGGGCCGCCTCCAAGCGGCTACTGCTTGCCATCTTGGCGACGCAGATGCGCGCCAGATGGAGCGGGAAGTGGAGGTTGCGTCGGGCTCGCAAAAGGAGCTGACGGCGTTTCTAGACCAGGCCAACAACTCTCGGCTTCGAAATGAAGTGTGCGCTCTCCCTGCCACATGTAGGGAACGGATCTTGTTCAACCAGCTCGACGCGGCGTCAGGCATGTAGACAGTGGCCATCCCCACCGCGCGGACAGCCATGACTCCGCATGAGCTGCGGGAGGTCGCTGCCGGGTACTTCCTTCTGCCTAGCCCGTGCTTGGCCCCGGTGGTTGGGAGCCAGATCATTCTGCCCTCGACGGAGCACAGCCCCGTCACTGTTGACCTATACGGCGACGCGCTCATGAGCCTCCCGGCGCCTGGAGACTCTCACTGGCGTGTACAACACGACGCTATCGCAGATGCCTTCCGCGATCACTGTGTTCACGAACTAGGTATCGCGGTACGGCGGGAGGTGGATGACTTGTTCCAGCAGGCAGTGCCTCTCGACTCTGTGTTCCAACACCGTGCCCAGGGACGAACTCAAGGACCTAGTGCCGGATGCAGAGCTCTCCCTTCCGGCGTTCAACGTCGTGACCGGGAGTTATGATCCCCGGAGCTTGAAGTCCACGCTGCTGGAGTTCAAGACTATGCGGTACGGGGTCAAGTACACTGCAGTGCCCTGGGCCACAGCTGTGGATCGGTTTGAGCGCTCCCTGTTGGGCGACATACAACGGGGGTTGGCTGCGCGGGGTGCGGCGTGGCACAACACGGAGCCCGGACAGAAGGGCCCTCTTCGAGACATCATGGATATGTCGGAGTACACGGGCATGATCTTCGGCACAGTGGGCGAGGTGATGAGCAAGGGGGTGCGCCGCACAGTGCGTGGTATCGCATGCTTGGCTGCGGATCGGGGTGCCCTCTCATCGCGGGGCACTCGGTGCATCACCCGGGCCCATTAGGAGGCCTTGCTCGCAAGAGATTTCCTCGGGGTCCTAAGCTTGGTGGCCGCTTGAGAGCGCGCGCGCTCGCTGCCTCATTAGACGACGCAGATTCGTCTGCCATCCCGTTGCTGAAGCTGCACATCACGTCCGAGGATCACCCACACACACACGCGCACACGTGGCCCGGACTCTGAACCGTGTGCGCATCACTCATCCATCCCGCCTTATGCGGGATGCGGGCCGCTTTTAGGCGCCTTGCTGTGTTGGTTTTCTAATTATGGGGAATTGCCCTTTTGGTAATTCACATTGGTTTTCTTATCTACAGGTACCCATACTGCAGTATATAAATTGTGAACACCGGCTTATTAGTATTTGGTAGTACTGTATCTTTCTTCCGCCCGTTGTTATTATATTTTTTTTTCCGTCAAAATGGACGTCCTGTGCCAGTCGCAGGCACTAATGTAGCAGCGACTAATTCGCATCCTGTTTGCTGCCATATGGTCGCTACAGCTGTAGATTCTTCTTTTATGGCAAAAGTGGGGGGGGGGGGGGGGGGGGGGGGGGGGGTGGGGGGGTTGCTCTGGCAACTGCGCGCCTGCCCGCCCTGTCCGAGTACAGGTAGCGACTAGTTCATCATCGCCTTATTCTGCTGCTAGCTCATGTAAATATAAGTTCATCATCGTCATCGGCAGTGCCATGTGACAGCACCAGCCGCCAGCAGATATTGGACCGAGGATTAGTCGCTACGGATACCCGGTAGGACATACAGGTGCGAGCCACGACCATGAACGACGGTGGCCGCCGTTGGGGCGAATATAACCGGTGTCTCCTCGACAAACCGTGTGTGTTTTGGCGTGCGCCCCCCCCCCCCCCCCCCCCCCCCCCCCCCCCCCGCCGCCGTCCTCCCTTCCCGTCTCCGCGCAAATGGCGCGCTGAGGCTGCCCTCTTTCCGCTGTACGCAGCTCCAGGTTCTTCGCGGCCACGATAGCGACTACATACAAGTCGTTCCATCCCTGCACTAACCAGGTGAGGTGCTGAAGTGGCAAGAAATTCACGCGTGCTGGCCAGTAAGGATGCGCAAGCTGTTCCTCACCTGACGTTGTACTGCGGCGAACTAGATAGTGGCATTTAGCGGTTATGTGCAGAAGGCCCGGAAGGTGTTGATGAAGTGGGGTGCTGTGGAGTAGTCGGTAGGTGATGGTGAACATTCAGCGAAAAGGTACACCTCTCCGGGCCGACAAACACCCGCCACTGTGATCTGCTTTGGAGGACTAATCAGCATATGCTGTGGTGCATGTGGCTGCATGGAGCCAACATTACAGCGAGCGAGCAGGTTTATAGCGCACATCTGCGGTGGGTTTGATTAGGGCGGGCAGGGGGGAAGGGGGGGGGGGGGGGGGGGGGTGAATCCAATCCACTGAGGACTCAGCATGCATGCCGGCATGCTACGAATTTCCGGCTCCATGCACCACCTCTGGGTATGCAGCTCGTTATGGGGTGATGCTGTACAGCCCACGTGCAACTTCGTCTCGGAAACTGCAAACATCATACATCGGAAGCACCGCAGGGTGTGTGGCAAGGCATCAGGGAGATGATGAGTACCCTACATCGACCTCGCAGGCATTCCTAGATGGCTATGAACATCTCAATACCATGTGCAAGAAGGCGGCATGGAATCACATGTTTGGTGGCTGCTGAGGGAGGAGGTGAATAAGGAGCTTTTATATACTATCGGAACGTTTTTCCCAGGAAACACGTACCGCATGGGGCTTCTCTGAACCAAAAAAATAAGGAGTGATAATGCTGTAATGCTAGAATTCCTTTTGTGCTCGCCTGAGGCCAGGCGAACAAGGTCACGTTATTCTCATGAATTGGAATCACTGCTACGCCACACGGCTCAGAAAAAAACACCTGGGAAGCACGGCGGATGGGCATCGGTGCGGCCGCTGCTCATTATGTGAAGCTGAGGGGGAGGTAAACAATGGGCCTACATTAACGGGCGCGAGCTCTCTTTTGCGAGCCCATTGCTGTGTCAGCTCTGCGAGTACCATAATATCTATATTGACATAAAAAACATTACGTACAGCCACACTACAATACATGCCTGGCCGAGCCCAGATCCCTCACGCACGACTAGTCATACCTAAGCGGTAACGCCACACCGGCTGCCCTAGACGTCACGATGTGCGCCCCCAGCATATATTGGCTCCTATGCGCTGATTAGCAGCCAGGGAGGGGGGGGGGGGGGGGGGGGGGGGGTCTGGTGGCCCCCCGACTATCCCCTAAGCTAGCCCAAGGATCCTCCCTCTTCTCCTGCATGGCGCCACTGTGGGTCGGAGGGCCCCTAGGTGGGACCAGGGAAGGGGGTGGTGGGCCTGATGCGCACCCATAGCTGCTGCTCAGCCCCCCACCCCCCCCCCCCCCCCCCCCCCCCCCCCCGCAATCGCCGCCTTTTCCCCCTAGACAGCAGGGGGCTCCACTGTAGGTAGTCTGTTGCTGATGGGGCTGAACTCTGGGGACACGCACCAATGGCAGCAGATGGCGATGACGACATGGCAGGGATGAGCGGATCCAGCCTGCTTTCCCTGGTTGCTGTTTTGAAGTGGAGCTAAAACTGGGCATCCCTCTCTCTACTATCAGTACCAGGACGTGGATAGACAGGACCATAGCTAATCCCCCGACTATCCTGTGATTCTCTAGTCCGCCCTGAGCCTCTGAGCTAGCCGCGTGTCACCCTACTTCACCCCTGCCCCACCTTGAAGTAAAACAAATGGATATAGCGTGGCAGTTTGGCTGTGAGGATGTTGCTGGCGTCCACGGCGTTTGATGTGGCGACTGGTGAGCAAGTGGTGACTGGTAGCGCATACGTGATACCCGGGGTTGGGGGCTGGAGGTCGCAGGTGGAAAGGGGGTGGGGGTGGGGTGGGGGGATTGGCGCAGCTTTTAAATTGAAGTGATGTCTGCCAGAAATGCATTTTCAACTATGGTGACAAAGAGCGCTGCTGATATGAAAAGTGCGACCCTGGCCTTTGTTTTACACAGGCTTGGAGCCCACAATGCTTCAAATGGCAGCCTTGACTCGCAGAGGCTTGCATGGAGTAGTTGTAATGGCTAACTCCTGGCCTGTGATGGCTGCGAAAAGTCACCGTCGTCGAGCGCCCAGACGTGCTAGTCTGCCCGTACGGGCGTCTCTCCCGCGTGATAGGGACGCGAACATCGAAGCAAATGGCAGGTAAGAGCTGCTGGCGCACACTCCTCCAGCATGTCTGGAAGCAAGGCAGCTCTGCATTAGCCGCACACAGAAGTCTACGGAACCGCCCAAGCAACCTGCGACCTGCGGCGACGTGTATGGCTCAGGGCAGTTAGTCAGTGGGATATTTGGTCCATACCTGTCGATAGTGGCAACACAGAAATCCACTAGCAGTGTGTTTGTGCCCTGTCCTGTACACGAATCATATCCAGTGTTTTGGCGCAGCTTGCATTGATGCACAGCCAACTAATGAAGTGCGGCCCATATCTGTGCGGCTCGCAGAGATCCAGTGGTGGTCGCTGCACCGACGGGCAACGCGCTGCCTCTGGAAGCTCAGCCAATAACCAATATAAGAAATTCAGCTCTCCGGAATGTTCTGAAGGTATTTGTGGTGAAGTGCGACCCTCATTACGCGCAGCCCTGGCAGATGCGACCCCAGCGATCCTCAAGCGGCTCAGCATTTGTGATCTGCAAGGAAACCAGGCAAATACTCACAAACGCACACGTGGTAAGTGTGTGCGCTCTTGTTCGGTGGCTTTGACAAAGAGAGCCTCAGAGAAATGACAATCACTGTTTGGCTGCGCGTGTGCCTCAGATTACAAATGCAACCACGGTGCATGTGCGGAGACCTGGGAATCCAAAGAAGTGGCGGGCGCGGGTGCTGTGCAATGGGCGCATGTGCGATTTGGCCCTACTCACTGTGGACGAGCCCGGCTTTTGGGAGGAGGACATGCAGCCACTAAAGTTTGTCGATGTACCGGAGCTGCAGGTAAGCTGAGCTGCCAGTGCCCGGCCATGGCACTTCCTGTGTTAAATCAACTCTTGAAAACATCTCTGATCTGGCTCTCTGCACCCTCGCCCTTGCCGGCAGGAAAGCATCTTGGCCGCTGGATACCCGATGGGCGGGGACTCGTTGAGTATTACCAAAGGTGATGGGACCTCTCCACAATGGAACTAAACAGGGAAGCGTACTTACCTGTGAATTCCTCTGACACGTGATATGTCTGGTCACTGAAACTCCAACGTGAAAACCACTTCTGCAGGGATTGTTTCCAGGGTTACCATGACAACATATGCGCACTACTCCAGTCAGTTACTTGGCATCCAGATCGATGCAGCTGTACGCCCCTCCCCCCTGGCGCCGTGTTGCCCTGCTGAGGACCATCACTGTGTGACCGCGTTGTGCGCGTTTTCACAGTTTTAATGCACCACTTATTAACAATGTACCCCATGTTGACTGCCACGCTCTCAGATTAATCCAGGAAACAGTGGCGGGCCTGCCTTTTCCAATCTAGAAGAGGGTCTGGTGGCTGGTGTGGCCTTCTCAAAACTGTCACAAGCGGACAACGTTGGGTACATCATTCCGTTCCAGGTACTTTCAGGGGTGCCCTTGCTCACACTCTCACGCGGAGTACAGAAGGAACAAGATGCGGCGCTAGGTATTGCCTGCTTTATGCTTTTCTTGCCCCTGCAGGTCGTACAGCATTTTCTGGAGGAGTATGAAACGTATGGAGAGTTCAGGGGCTGCTGTTCGCCTGGTTTCCGGCACCAGGACATGGAGAACAAGCATCTCAGGGAGTATCACCAGGTAGACAACACTGCCACAAAGCTGTCGCAAACTCACAAACTCCTCCTCTCATGGTAGCTGCTTATGATGCTGCTGTCTGAGGCACAGGTGCCACTCCATGCGACTTAATGCTGATTAGAGGTCTGTTTGTCTGGCACCTTATCACGGCCAGATGGATCCCAGTACCAGCGGGAGCTTAATATACATGGTCGATTCGTTATCTCCTGCAGCGCAAGTGCTGCAATGTGGAGATGTTCTGATGGCGGTTGATTCCGTGCCCATTGGCGATGACGGAACAGTGGCATTTCGTGACGACGAGCGAGTAGATTTCATTCACTTGGTAAATCCCACTCCTGCTCACTCCCTTGCTTTCCGTTAATCAGCCCTATGCGTTGTTTACCCAGATTGTGCATAACATTGCACGTGGCTCACATATCTTGACGGGCCGCAGATTCATTGACAACGCATGCATGTTGCCATTGAATAAAACTGCAGATGCAGTGCATGCACATCGGTGACATCCTTCCTGTGACTGTACTTCGGGATGGGCACGTGACTGAGCTGAGCTACGAGCTCCATGCTCGAAACCCCTTGGTTCCACTGATGCATGGTGTGGACTGCGTTCCGTCCTACATGATTGTGGGTGGGCTGGTCTTCGTCCCTTTGAGCGTACCGTTCCTGGAACATGCCTATGGGAGCCGCAAGTGGTGGAAGTCCGCCCCGACATCCATCCTGAACCTGTTGCAAGAGTACAGGACCTTCCCTGAGGAGCAAGTCGTGGTTCTGTTCCAAACCCTGGCTGCGGAAATCAACTTCGGCTACAAATTTCAGACCACACGGGTGATGAAATTCAATGGCGAAACAATCAAGAATCTGTGCCACCTAGCGCAAATGGTGGATGGCACAGCTGAGAGGTATGCAATATGCACATGCTGTGTGTGACCGGTGATGCCAGCAAGTGGCCTGCAATGCGTGCCCGCCAATTACTGGTTTCTCACACGTTGTCATTCCTCATTCCTACCTACATCATACTGACTTTTGGGAGGCTTGCATACATTGTCCCCTAGGTACATGCGATTCGAGTTGGAGGATTTCAAACATGTCCTATTTGACAGCGCCGAGGCTAGGCAGGCCGGGCCAACAATCTTGCAGCAGCATGCGATCACGTATGACCGCTCTGCCGACCTGCGAGAAGGCCAGGCATTATCCAAAACAATAATGTAAGATAATGCGAATAATGACTGTAGAAAAATGCCATCTCCATCCGCGTCCGCACAACCATGAAATGTTCTCTAGACATGGCACAGGCATTGCGAGTATCTGAAGTCACATCATGCCGTTACAGGAATATGCCAGCCACCACTATATTAAGCATATCCAGTCAAATCCGATGGTAGGAGGTGCATGGTGCGCGTAGCAAGGACACCAGCTTCTGCATGGATTATGTACACTACAAAGTGAGATACTACCAGGCTACCATGTTGCTGAGCTCACTGACCATGCGCTTTCGAAAAAGGGGCATATCAGCCTGGCTAAAGGTGAAGTCACGCCCACGTGCTTCATAGTCTGCGAACTTGACTGCAAACATGCCACAATCGTAGCCGTTGCGCTGTGACGGAATATAGTCTGGGAACTCCTTGCGCCAGCTGGACGTGTCCAAGGTCACACCCGCCTTATCTGCAGCCTCGTCTTTGATGTACATCGCCAGAGCTTCCAGGCATTTCTTATCTCGCCCATGCAACGAGTCGTAATACCGTAAGCACTTCTCCTTCAGATCGATCACGGCCATACACCAGTGCGAAGGTTGGTGGATTGGAACAAAGATCTTGTCGCAGTCCAGGATGGTTTTACTGGCCTGAAGAGCTGATGACAGGCGTGCGGGGCGAGTCCACTTCTGAACAGCCTGCATCACACAAGGAATGAGTACCGACCCACAATGTCCACCCCAGGGCTGTCTATGGAAATGGGCATGAAGGACACCGCCAACACATTAGGCGGGGGTACCTGATAGTTGTATTGCTTGCGATCACTGTACAATTTACAGAAGAAAAAAGAACTGAAGAAATGGCACTTGGGGATATGCGCCAGTCCAAGCGCACGTAGTCTGGTGTCTCGCTGCTGCAGCAGCCGCATGTACATGTTGATGGCCTGCACAGTCTCCAATATCAGTTCTCAGCTGCCGCCTGTGCATCTAGAGCTGGGTCAAAACAAATGAAAACTGCACCCATGACGCAGCAGCAGCTGCAAGGACGCACCTCATCGCTCAGCCACGTCCCAGGGGCCAGGCGGACAAAGTCGCTCCGCAGAAGCTCCTCTTTAGATACAGGGTGGACTGCTAGGACTTCAGCCTCCGGGCCGTGGGAGCTCAGGATGCGCTGGTAGGTGACCATCTCACGATGGGAGAGCGGCCGTACTCCCGAGTCATCAGAATCGGGCTGGTGTAGCTCCAACTCGTCGATGCTCGCCTCTTCTTCGCCCTCACTGGCACCTGAGTCCTCCCCCCCGGACTGCGCTGCCTCGTCCTCCTCTTCACTGTCACTGAGCAGCACCACTTCGTCGTCTGTCACCTCTATTCGCTGCTCACTTTCGACTGATTCTGGCTTTTCAGGCTCCGGAGACACGTGTCGCTCATAGCGCTTCTTTCGCTGCTCCTCCAATTTCGCCAGATCGCTAACTATCGACAACTCCTCGCGATTGGCCCTCTGTAAACTCGCCTTGCTTGAATCTGATAAGTTCAAGCTCTTCAATCGCTGTTGCAAAGCCCCCCATTCCTTGCCTGACTTCTCATGCGCCCCCTGTAGCCTGGCCTTTTCCTCGCGGGCTACAACTGTGGAAATCGCAGGATAATCCTAAAGGATGATGATGTAACATGAGAACAGCGTCAGAAATCCTCGCCGCGGTACTGCGCATAGATTAAGCTGAAAACGATACCACGGCTTCATACCTGATCTGCGCTTCCCTTAGAGGGGCACGACTGATCCCACGAGTGCATGGCTAGCACGTGCTCTCTGTATCGCTTCAGCTCCTACAAGGCGCAGCAATTCTCTCAGGGAGGCTGATGGCTGCTGCGGACTTTCCAGAGCACAAAAAGCCTCTGATTGCAGCATACAGCATCAATTCCAAAGCCAGTCCTCCCTCACCAAATTGTCGATGGCATCAGGACTGGCGCCTTGCATGAGTAGCTTTCCACGTTCAGCCCCTAGCAATACCTCCATGCTATGTTCAAACTTCTGCTGAGCTTGGCTGTGGATTTTGCGTACGTTGTCCAGCATGTCAGCTTCAATCCAGGGATTCTCCGCTTGCCTTGCCGGGCTGCGATACCCATCCGCGGAAGATGCAAACTGCAACACAGCGTGATCAACATCACTCATTTGCAGATATTCAACTCGATAATGGGGTCAGGCGTGCAGGCATACATGCCCGACACCCTGCAAAACTGTACCCTGCATTCAGCTACAGGGATTGACTGGTGCTTACCTTACGCACGGGCCGCTGGAAGCTGTAAGGCGTCTGCGGCAGCAAGGCAGGGGTGTGGCTTGTTCTGAAGAATGGCCGGCGGCTGTGCATGTAGGCAGATCTCCAAACCGTGGGGTAACGGATGGCCGCAAAGGAGTCTGGGATGGGAAAGTTGTGGGTATAACGTCCGAATGTTGGGCTTGCGGTGGCCTCAGACTTCCTCTTACCGCGAGTGTATCTGGGGAAATAGCATCACAGGCGTTAATTCTCCATGCAGCAGGACCTTGAGTTTTATGGGGTGCGAATGATGCACGAGTGTGTGATGTAAATGTGTGTGTGTGATGTACATGTGTGTGTGTGTGTGTGTGTGTGTGTGCGTGTGGAGGGTGAGCTCCATGCATGCTAGCATATAGTATCGATGGTGTGCTCACAGATTTGGAGAATCAGCCACCGGACTGTGCGGTTTCGACGCAATCTCGATTGTTGTGGCATTTACGGCACCATCTTCAACGGAGACTGCGTGCACTGCACAGCACGAGTCTGTGTACCGTGCAGCTCCTGTTACGTCTGCTGAAACAGACAGATTGACATCCTCTGAGCTGTGACGAGGCGCAGCATCAACGGCATAGGCTTGTGTGCTGGCCTCCATGCACCGCCTCTTTGGAGGAGATAGCAAGCTCTGCAGGCAAGCAGGCCACTTTGTATTAGCACCTGACAAACTGCGTGCTTCATGCGTTTGGTGGGCACGCTGCATCCTGGCATGTAACGGCCACAAGTAGCCAGTTGCGCATACCGCGGCCCATTGCAAAACGTGCCACATGCGCAGATATGCACCGATCGCTGCAAGGAACCTGCGTTAGGCGACATATGCAACCCGTGCTCTGTGACTCCATCAACCTAAAGTGCAACCAAGACAAGGACGCTGCATGTCACAGCGGCCGGCGAAAAAAATGCCAGGTATCAATAGCGGCCCCTCAGAGCAGAGAAGCCAAGCGGCTGCGAGTCCTCTGTGACTGCAACGGCTAGTCGCTACTGGGAAATCAGCTACGACGTGAGCAGAAGCATAAACCTGGCAGTTCGCGCCTACCTGTAAGTCTGCACGCGAAGTGCAAGAGGGGTGCCGCACGGCAGGTCAACGCCGGTTGCAGACCTGGGAAAGCGTACCCAGTAAACTGCCTTTTGCCAGCCGCTACAGTCGTGCGCCAAGCTCGTACCGCCAACCCCTAGCTGATCCCTGACTCCTGCCAGCTCCTGCCGTATGTCCTCCTGCAGATACGGGACATTAACTGACGCGCTTGTCCATGGGCTCGACGCCACGGAGCTTCGACTTCGAATCCTTTGTTCCTTGCTCCTTCGGGCGAGTAGCCCAACCTATCCCCAACTACCTGTCCCCGGGAATACCCGCGGCGCGGCGCGGCGGCGGCACGCGCGACCACTACGGTACCGTACGTCCGTACCAGTACTAATCGCTACTTGTGCACTATATTCGCTTCAAAATACATGGCAAACCCTACTTCGGGTAGGGTCTGTGCTCACGCGCAATCGAAGCGCGTGGCGCCAATCCTAATACTGTATTGGGGTATGTTGGGTGGGAGTGCTGGCTGCCGCAGCATCCGTCATATCCGCGTGCGCGTGAAGAACGGGACAGCCAAGCCCTTCCGGGTCGGCTAGGGTTAAAGCTAGGGTTCCATACCCGGTTGAGACCACAGGCAGGGCACCTGATTGGTTAGGGTTCCATACCCTGGCCATAGCCCTGAGCGAGGCGCAAGGAGACATACATACCGGAGATCAGAGACCCGCCCAAGCACACCTAGGCGGGACTTCTAAGGGAACTCAGATAGTACCTCTAATCGGGACCTCTAACAGGGACCCCTAAGGTAGACTAGCTGCAGAAGACGAAGTACTGTACTGCTGCTGGTACAAGGCGCAAGACTCACTGTAGCCGCGGCCGAGTAGTAGTATAGGACTTAATGAGTACAATTAGACAAGGGCAGTGCGTAATGCGTCTGGCGCGCGGTGCGCGCACGGCGCGCGTGCTATTAGCACTTAGCGTGACGTGCGGCCGCCTTGCCATGGCCGCGATCGCGTGCTTATAGAGGGCCTCCGCCTTCTGGCGGTCCCTCTTCCCCCTTGTCTTGCCTGTGTGTGCCTGTGTGTGCCTGTGTTTGCCTATGACAGGCATAGGCAAGAGCCTGTGTACGGGACGGAGACGGTGTAAGAGACGGAGATCGGCTTGAGGAACGAGGGCCACAGGTAATCACGGTAGTCCGCGTGCTTGTCGTACGGTCGCACGCGTGTCTGCTCGCTGCATCGTGCGCGCGCGCTGCTGGTGGTGCTGGGTTGTCACCATTCGACCCGGTACCGACGTAAAGTACTGTAGGAACGGTTGATAGCCGCGACCAGCACTGCATAAAGTACTGCACGGCGTGGCAGTGACCTGTGGTGAGAGGCTTCATTGCCACTGGCATTCACCCCCCTGAGTACGGGCAAGACCAGCAACGCTGGTCTGAACTAAAGCCCTATAGGCGTCTGAGAGGTGCATGTAGTGACTTAGGTTCGCGTTCAGAAACGGCCGCCCATTGAGCTGGTGACAGCGCCCCACGCGGGAATGCGAGCATGCGACGGCATGGCTACAACCCCCTATTTAAGATTGAATTGATTTGGCCGTGTACATGTATATTGCGGTGTATGTAGATGTACAAACGAGGCACGAATTTCGCACATCTCGAGTTTAGATTAGCACAAATATTCAGAAAAATATTCCTACGCGCAGCACGTGAGGAGTCTTTGGCATCGCTCTATAGCAACAGACTGCCCATAGATGTGCTCGCATGGCACCGCGAGTGATCCCGCATCGCGCCTTCCAACCGCCCATAATGCCAAAGTACATCAGCGTTACACAAGTGCTGCTCTTAAAGCCCGGGTGCGGGGCACGGGCGTGGGCCCCTGCCGAGGGGCAGCCGAGTGGGAGGGGCGGGAGGATGCGGTGAGGTTAAAGGAAGTGTGTGGCGCCCGCAGCGCCCGCGCCGCCATGTAGCAGCGCGCGCACCTGGCGGGCGCCCAGGATACTACTATCGTTGTGCACATTCGCACACTGCACACTGCACACTACTGGCACACTTCGCTAGTATTGTTGTAATATAATAGCCCCTCTCAAGCATAGGCCGGTCATACAGTTGACTAGTGCCCATGCTTGTCTAAGCAGCAGGGTGTGAGTAGGTTCTGGCAGGGCTTTGATGATGGGCACCATTGAGCATGCTGATGTCACCGGACTGAGAGCGCCGGTTGCTGGTGTCAGTTGCCCAGTCGGAGTCTGAGTAGACTACGAGGCGAGCCCCCCCGGTTCAGTGGCCCCGTAGGTGATGCCCAAGCCAGGCGGGGTGCCTTTGAGATGGCAGAGCACGCAGCATGCGGTGGGTCTTCTGCGGGGCAGACTGAAACCTTCTGAGCACGCTGATAGCGAAGGCGACGTCCGGTCCGGTGCACATCGTGACGAAGTTGACAGAGCCCAGGAAACCAGCACCGATACGTTTCATGGTCCTCTCGGGGGAGCGGGGCCTTGTCGGTGGCGATGGCGCTGGCAAGATGGCGGCGACTGAAGGGATGGCGGTGTGCGGGATAGCGGCGGGCGCTGAGGTGACTGCGGCAGGTACGGGCTCCGGCTCCGCGGGGGCGGCAGGCGGCGGAGGCACGGGCTCTGGCTGCGCGGATGGCGGCGTGCCGGATAGCGGCGGGCGCTGAGGTGGCGGCGGCAAGTACGGGCTCCGGCTGCGCGGGGGTTGCAGGCGGCGGAGGCACGAGCTCCGGCTACGCGGGGGCGGCAGGCGGCGGAGGCAAGGGCTCCGGCTGCACGGGGGCGGCAGGCGGCAGAGGCACTGGCTCCGGCTGCACGGGGGCGGCAGGCGGCGGAGGCGCGGGCTCCGGCTGCGCCGTTTCGTGCTGGAGAGAGAGCCGGGGCATGTCATGTGCCTGCAGAACCGCGCGGGCGCCGGCCGTGGCAGCATCGTGCGCGATGTCTCGCATCAACGCGAGCATCTGAGACATCAGTTCGGCCGAGGCAGCTTGCTGCATCTGCACGGCGTGTTGGACCGCTGCAGAGCTGACTTGTCCCCAGAAGGCAGGGGATAGGGGGCCAACGGATTGGCCGAGTGCGGGCCACTGGTCGGAGGATCCGCCTGCGCCTGGCGGCGACGGGGGCGGACTGTCGGACATACAAACGCTCACGGAAAAACCGGGCGACAGGGCCAAGAGGGCGCGCCGTGCAGGCGGGCGCGGCGCGACGAGACGGAGCACACATCGGGAAGCGACGCTGTGAGGCTAGGAGGGCATCATAACCTCTTATAGCCCTGGTGCAGGGCACGGGCGTGGGCCCCTGACGAGGGGCAGCCGAGTGGGAGGAGCAAGAGGATGCGGTGAGGTTAAAGGAAGTGTGTGGCGCCCGCAGCGCCCGCGCCGCCATGTAGCGGCACGCGCACCTGGCGGGCGCCCAAGATACTGCTGTCGCTGTGCACATTCGCACACTGCACACTGCACACTGCTGGCACACTGCGCTAGTACTGCTGTACTATAATAGCTACACCTATCATGAGGCACGTACTCATGTAGGCGGCGAATATTTTTGTAAAGAGCATGCGCACCTTTTGGCAGCCGCTTCATATGGTAGCGCGCTACTAGCTCTACACGGTGGGGCAAGCACGTTTCCAACTCTTACGGCGCGCGCCTGCGTAAGAGCATATTTAACCATTGTGCGGCCGTGTTTGCCAAAGATGTGAATCTCTTACATTTTTGGGTGTGAGTAGGCCCACGGGCGTACCGTCCGCATTAAAAAGGGTAGCATAGCGGGTTGGGTGGGTTGCGCTAGCTGGTAAGCTAGCGCAAAGGCAGAAGGTGGACTCCCCTCGTGGTGCGGGTGCGTCATGTAGCAGGGCTGTCGCATGCTGTCGCTAGCGCCGCTAGACATCGGGAAGTCCAAGCGGTACGCGTACTGCAAGTACAAGTACTGGTCGCTAGCATTCAAACTACTGTAGAATCTTAACGTTACCAGTACCGGTGACAGAATAGCCCGGTGTAATCAAACCTCTATATTACCAATATGAGCATTTAACCATTGTGGGGCCGCGTTTGCCATCATGCCGCCCATGGGCGGGCAGCTTGTCATTGGCGGCCCACCCCAAGGGGTAAGCCATCCGAAGAGCTGCCACGATGCCGCACACGGTAGCGCCGTGGGATTGATGTAGTCGAGTACAACGCTGGACAACTGCGCCCAGCCGCCAAAGTGCTTGATCTTCTGCAGCACCACGCCGATGGCGTACGCCGCAGTGGCCGCGCCCTTGCGGAGAGAGTGTGACGTCCATACAAACCCGGGAGGCGGGTGCTCCTCCAAAATATGCGCCACTAGCCGCAGCTAGTCTGTAACGGTGGCCGATGTCCACGATGCCGCCGGCTGGTCGTGGGTCACTGCCCACCGGGCTGCTGGCAGTCCGCGCTGACCGCAGTAAGCTGCGCGTGCGGCATCAAAATAGAGCAGCAAGGCCGCAATCCGGGGCTGCGCGCGCGCCGGAATCTGGCACTGTAACTTACGGTCACGGTTCTGCGCGCGTCTGCCTTTTCGGTCCCGATGGTACAATAGGATTGTACCATTTGCAGTAACCGTCAAATCGCCCGTCTGGCAGGCTACGCCGGCCTTGCCACGCGCGTAGAACATATACATGGCAACGACTGCCATCGCGGCGCGGAACAAGAGGATACGAGGAAGCTGGTCGCGGGTCCATGTGGGTCCCAACTCCTCACGCATGGTCTCCGCCAGCCGCAGCGTCCGTGTGATCAACCGGGCGGGCACGTCGGTGCGGGCACGTCGGTGCTCACCTTGAGATGCCGCGAGGCCCTTTCTCACCGTGCTGATGAGGTCGCACTGTGAGATTCAGATGTGACGTAAATGTGCCCTACTGGTGACGAACGACGACATACGGGGACGATACGGGACGGACGAGGGACGTGGATTTCATACCCAGTAGCGACGACTATCGCGCGCGACCTGTAAAGTACTATATGAATTTCTCGTTTCCATAATTTCATCAAATTGATATGCGCACGCGGGCTCGCGTGTCGCCCTCCGACGCGGAGCACCCGGGCTAAGTACAGGCGGATGTACGCACTCATTGCACATCGCCGCACATCGCTGACCGCACATCGCTGACCGCTGACCCCGCGGTGTGCCGCGATGTGCGGCACGACGGGCGGAGGTGTGGGCGGATGTAGGTGGTACGGTAGGTGGTAGGCGGTAGGTGGTGTTCGTAGGTGCGCGTTTTAATGCAGCCGCCCTAACTGCTGATGATTGTGTAACGCCCCAGCACGCGCATGAAGTATGGGGTCGCCTCACGGTCACCGCCGCTCACCGTTGAATCAAGCGCGGACAGCCGCGCACTCGCATCTGTGTTGCCTGCCGGTGGTGGGTTACATCCACCCCAACTCTCAACCCCCCCCCCCCCCCCCCCCCGCCCCTCGCGCGCGGCAGCAGGCATGCCGGCAAAGGGATGGATAGCGAGTGTGTCGAAGGATGGCGTGTACTCATGCAAGCACTGCCGGGGCAACGTGACGGGCACTTGTGAGAAGATGGCGCGAGAGCGGCACTTCCTAAAATTCCCGAACTGTAGCCACTCGTTGAAGCGTGCGGCTAAGTTGCGCCGCAAGGCCGCCTTATCACAAGCAGCAGCAGCAGGGGCGGCAGCAGCAGCAGCAACAACAACAGGGGCGGCAGCAGGAGTAGCTGCAGCCGTCGGAAACGGCCCGCCGGCGCCGGTCTCGGACGACGGCGGCTCGAAGGTGGACGATGTGATGGGCGTGGGGGAGGACCCCGTTGGCGAAGACGGTATGGACATCGACGCGCCTGCGTGGCCGCCGGCGGGCGTGGAACCCGCGATGAGGGCGTGATATGGAAAGGCGATTCCGGCGACTTCTACATGAAGGTCATCGCCAAGAAGTTCCGGGGAGTATGGCACTACGGCGTGATAACCGGCGTCGTTACCGAGTGGGTGTTGGAGGACTACGGCGGGGCGACCCAGTGGCGCGCTGTTTTCGAGGACGGGGGCATTGTGGGCCTTCTGCGTTCAGAGGTGAGTGGGCCCGGCCTGCGTGCTGGTGGCACCACTCAACTGCGGTTGTATGGAATCACACGCACCCGCTCGGTCGGCGTGGCAGGTTGTGGAGGCTATGGCGGCTGCCCAGGAGCACCCCCCTGTGGATGCGGACGGGGAGGCTCGCTTGGTAACCGTCCATGAAGGCGATGACTTGTCCAGTGAATCACGCACCTTGCCCGGCGTGCGGTCAACACAACCCGGCTGGCGGAGGCCAAGCAGAACACTGGCTGCCATGGCGTGTGCCATGTGCATGTGGTCCGGGGCTATGTCAGCATGGTCAACCTCTTCCCCCTCGCGCCGTTCCACCTGTTTTTTTTTGGCTTGGGAAGGGACTTCTGGAGGAAATTTGTCACCGTGCAGGGCCACATTGGATTCCGAGCTATGAAGCAGGAAGACCGGCGCCAGGCTTTAGTCCCGATACCCAGCAACTTTGAACGCGGGTTGCGCCCTTCGTTTGCAGTGTCCAAGAATCGAAAGGTAAACCCCTCCCCCCCCCCCCCCCCCCCCCCCCCCGGGCGTGGGCGTGGGCGTGGGCGTGACGGCATTCCCCTCCATGACTGCAGGGTCAGGCAAGGTGACGGTGCAGCCCGGCTGGGTCATGGAGGACTGCTTGCACCACATGGAAACGTTTTCCATTCTTAACGCCGGTCCGCTCCTCGAGGAGGCCCGGGTGAAGGCGATCATGCCCGAGAAGGAGCTCGCGTCCCCAGCGGTGGTGCGTTCGGTGTCACGACTGGCGGTGCTTGGGCACATGTACAAGCGCCTGCAAGGAGCTGCGTGGTTCGTCACGCGGTGGGGGTTGCAGAATGTGGTGACGGAGGAGGACGGCCCCGAGCGCAAGGCGCAGGTGGACGCGCTCACTAGGGAGGGGAGGACTCGATACCCAGCGCGGCGCCAAGGCGCGGCGGCCGGGGCAGCGCGGCGCCAAGGCGCGGCGGCCGGGGCAGCGCGGCGCCAACGCGCGGCGGCCGGGGCAGCGCGGCGCCAAGGCGCGGCGGCCGGGGCAGCGCGGCGCCAAGGCGCGGCGGCCGGGGCAGCGCGGCGCCAACGCGCGGCGGCCGGGGCAGCGCGGCGCCAAGGCGCGGCGGCCGGGGCAGCGCGGCGCCAAGGCGCGGCGGCCGGGGCAGCGCGGCGCCAACGCGCGGCGGCCGGGGCAGCGCGGCGCCAACGCGCGGCGGCCGGGGCAGCGCGGCGCCAAGGCGCGGCGGCCGGGGCAGCGCGGCGCCAAGGCGCGGCGGCCGGGGCAGCGCGGCGCCAAGGCGCGGCGGCCGGGGCAGCGCGGCGCCAACGCGCGGCGGCCGGGGCAGCGCGGCGCCAAGGCGCGGCGGCCGGGGCAGCGCGGCGCCAAGGCGCGGCGGCCGGGGCAGCGCGGCGCCAAGACAGCGCATACAGCGGAATCGGCGGAAAGGGATGCATTACAAGTTGTGGACGGCAGGCGCTGAAAACTATGCGGTCATGCCGCAACAACCCCAGCACTGGCTTCTGGATACCTCTGATCTGGCTGGCGGCGGCGGGCTGCGGGATGCAGGGCCGCATGACTGAGGTGGCGGTGCTGGTGAGCTCGGAGAGTCTGCATGCGGCGGAGGCGGCGCAGCCGCATAGGCACTAGACAATGCTCTGAAGCGAGCCCCAATTGTCTGCCCAGCGCCTGCCCCAATGTAACGCACCAGCTTGGCAGCAATTGGCAGCTCTTTTGCCCCCCCTCCACCCCACAGACACACTACCAATACCAGTTTCTCATCCCGGCGGGCAGTTGATGCGTATACCCAGGCTTGTGCGTCCGCGGTGCGGGGGGGGGGGGGGGGGGGGGGGGGGGGGAATCACTATAGCTAAGCTAGTGATGTGAGATATGAGTGCAGCAACAGATATTGTGCAAGATATAATACGATGGCATGCAAGCGGGTCCCCGCTCTTCCACAATCATTGGCCCTGCTCCCTCTTGCCCCGCCCCCGGTGCCCTTTAGCTGCTCTCAGCATCCCGAGTGGGATGGGCGGGGCAGCGGTTGCTACCGAGTGAGGCGTAGCATCGTTTGCAGTAGCAACGCAGCCTTTCCGGTGTGACGCCGCCTGGATGTAACCCAGCAGTACGCGCAAAGTGCAAGTGCAAGCTGCTGGTGGCGGGGATCCACGCGAGGTCGCAGGACGGTGCGCGAGGGGGGGGGGGGGGGGGGGGGGGGGGGGGGGGCAGCGGCTGTGGGATAGGCGGGGCAGCGGTTGCTACCGAGTGAGGCGTAGCATCGTTTGCAGTAGCAACGCAGCCTTTCCGGTTGCATAGTGTGACACCGCTTGGATGTAACCCAGCAGTACGCGCAAAGTGCAAGTGTTACACGTCCGTGTGCCCCACCCAATGACATTGCGCCCGACCTCACTGACGGCATGTCTCGCTCTCCTTCAGCTCCTGGGCCGTCCGCCGCCTCACCCTGCGCACCCTACCAGCCGCGCGTGCCTTCTCGGAAGCCTCACACACGGCGGCGCGAGTCGCGTCGTGGAACGCGTCCCTGACATGGCGGAACTCCGCCCTCTTCGTGGCCGTGGTCGGGCAGGGGACTGCCCGCTGATGGGTCGCCATGCATGGGTACTTGGGGCCGCACAAAGCCGGGGTGCCGTCGCATCAACACTCCCAGTCCGTCCGTTGGCCGCAGTCCACGCATGACGGGCGTCCGGCCAGGACACGCACATGATAGTGCATGTGGCCGCCTCCCGCCACTGCTCGTAGTGCTCCGGTCAACATGGCGACGAGCAAGTCGGCATGTCCCGCAGGTGGCTGCGGGGCGGGTGGCGCGAGCGCAGCCTCGCTCGCCTCGACAACCCCCTCAGCCCGATCAGTCGCCTCGACCACGGCCTCCTCCGCCTCCTGACCCGGCGCACCAGGCGCATCATCGTCGCCTGGCAGGGCGTCCCCCCCCGCAACGGCGCCGTCGGCGGTGGCCGACGCCGTCGTGGCGGGGTGTTGTGAGGAGGTGGCCCTAGACATAGGTGGGGCCGGCACCGCCATGTGTTGCTCCACATGCGGTGCGGTTCCTGACGCGACAGCTCCGTCGCACCAGTACCGGCGCCGGCACCCCACGCACGCCTGCTGGGCTTACCACCAACCGGCATGTTTCCTTTGGGAGGCGGTTCATCCGCGTCGGAGGTGAGCGGCGGTGCCTGTGTGGGTGTGGATACTGCCCGGCCATTAGGGCTCCCGCCGCCTGTCGCTCCGCCGACCCACGCCGCGGCGTGTGCTGCGCCCCGCATAGTCGCCTCGAATATAATATACATGACGCGGGGACGGGGGGGGATTCGTGCGTTTCGTATGTCGGCGGAAAGGCGTGCGAAGCTGCGGCTGGCGAAGGTGGTGGAAATAAGCGTGGCGGCGTCGGCGGCGTATTACCGTGCGTGCATGCGTGCGCAACCCCGCGGCAGCAAGCGCCGGACTCGGCGTGTGCCGGCGGCAGAGCTGCGAAGCCATGGACACGGTACGGGATGCCAAGTCTGGCTAAGCAACTGCCGAGGCTGGCGGCTTAACCCCCATGTCCGGCGGTTAAGGGACGGAAAGTGCGTAGAAGTTGATCGGCAAAGCGGGCATATAAGCCTGGCTGTGCTAGGTTCCTATTAAGTAATGGCGGTTTGTGCTAAGTAATTCGTAGGGGTGGACCATGCAGCGCAGGTAGGGGGCGGTATAAATGAGGCCGGGCACATATACTGCTCCACGAAACGACACTGTCGCACGTGTAGTTGAATAGACGCCCCCCCCCCCCCCCCCCCCCCGCCGGGTCGGCCCGCCGGGTCGGCCCGCCGACCCGCCACGGCATGTAATATCTGTCATGCATCGCCGGGGTATGTGTGAGTGGATGCCCCGCCGCCACACACCCCCCCCCCACCCCCCCCCCCCCCCCCGCATTTACACTTGTGCACTCATTAAGTTTGGGCTGGTTTCGGAGCAGTACATGTACGTATGTATATACATACAATGGAACGTAGGACCTGCGCGGAAAGAGGCGGGGCTGGCGGAGTGCGTTGGGGGTGCGTAGAGTAGCGTGTTGGTGAGATTCGGGGTGCATCGGACGCCGGATACCCATCCACCCAGCGTAAAAGACGCGTACGTAATATTCACACTATATATATTCACACGCAAATGTGTGAAAACCGGACATACCGTGCCGGATGGGTGGGAATACGGCGTCCGATGCAGCCAAAACCCCAGCACCACGCTATTCCATGCACCGCCAATGCACTCCGCCAGCACCGCCTCATTCTCTGTCGATTTCGAAAACGCCTTCACATTATCCACCGCTAATTGCAATTGCCACCGTGTAATGTTGTCACGATGTGCGCACACAACATCACTTACTACCGGTTCCGACGCGGATGGAGGCGAGGCTTGCGGAGTGCGTTGGGGGTGCGTAGAGTAGCGTGCTGCAAATAATTGGGGTGCATCGGACGCCGGATGCCCATCCACCCGGCGTAAAAGACGCGTAATATTCACACTTTATTAACACACAAATGTGTAAAAACCGGACATTCCGTGCCGGATGGGTGGGAATACGGCGTCCGATGCAGCCAAAACCCCAGCACCACGCTATTCTATGCACCGCCAATGCACTCCGCCAGCACCGCCTCATTCTCTGTCGATTTCGAAAACGCCTTCACATTATCCACCGCTAATTGCAATTGCCACCGTGTAATGTTGTCACGATGTGCGCACACAACAACACTTACTACCGGTTCCGACGCGGATGGAGGCGAGGCTTGCGGAGTGCGTTGGGGGTGCGTAGAGTAGCGTGCTGCAAATAATTGGGGTGCATCGGACGCCGGATGCCCATCCACCCGGCGTAAAAGACGCGTAATATTCACACTGCTTTATTAACACACAAATGTGTGAAAACCGGACATTCCGTGCCGGATGGGTGGGAATACGGCGTCCGATGCAGCCAAAACCCCAGCAACACGCTATTCTATGCACCGCCAATGCACTCCGCCAGCACCGCCTCATTCTCTGTCGATTTCGAAAACGCCTTCACATTATCCACCGCTAATAATTGCAATTGCCACCGTGTAATGTTGTCACGATGTGCGCACACAACAACACTTACTACCGGTTCCGACGCGGATGGAGGCGAGGCTTGCGGAGTGCACTTGCGGTGCACAGACTAGCGGGAGACTAGACCCATTGTCGCTTATTTACAAGCACGGGCGGTGCTGCCAGACCTGATCGTCTACGGCCGATATAATATTCACACTATATTAACATCGGTGCACACCGCCGCACACCGCCGCACACCGCCGCACACCGCCGCACAACGCTGCGCGCGCACATTCGTCGCACACATTATCCCGGATTCACTCGCCGTATCCATTACGCCGTGCTACTTCAACAATAAACATTGCGAAATTACACCGACACAATGCCGCACCGACTAGCTCTTGACAATACGTGCATATAAATAGTAGTGGCGCGTTGCTCCTCGCATCCGATGTGTCGTTGACTGCTGCGGAAGGCGGTCGTCGACTGGGTGTTAGTTTCTCCACCTCGGCCGCCCCCCCCCCCCCCCCCCCCCCCCCGCCCCCCCCCCCCCCCCTTCACCGCTCACAGCGCCATGGCCGACCTCGCCCCCCCGGGCAAAAGTGGGCGGCGAGCCTTGTTGTCTCGCGTGTCCGCGCCGCCGGCATCGAGGAGGACGAGAAAGACATGAGGAAACGCGTGACAAGGTGGGCGCGCAACAAAACACTCCATCCTCCGCATTAGCACGCACCCACTCGTGGCTAACTTGTGCCGCGCGCAGGTTCGTCCGGGAGCGCCGTAAGGCCCACCTCAACGCCAAGGCTTCCACAGTGCCAGCGGCGCAACTCGTGGTGGCCGAGGAGGCCGCATCCTCAGCCGCTTAAAGGCGAAACGATTGTGGCTTGTTGTGGGTGTCTGCGCACAGGGGGCGTCCCGACGCGAAGGTAAGGAAGCTCATGGCGGCGTCGTCGACGGCACAGCCTCCCGGGGTGGTGAAGACACTGACGGATGACAAGAAGCGGAAGAGGCCAGTGAAGAAGCGCCGAGGTAAGAAACTGACGGTCGCGGAGTCGGAGGCGGAGTCGGAGGCGCAGGCGGAGGCGGAGGCGGAGGCGGAGGCGGAGGCAGCGAGATCGTCGAAGCGGAGGGTCCCCCGGGCACGCAAGAACAAGAACAAGCAGTAGCCCCCGCCCCCTTACCCCCCCCCCCCCCCCCCCACCCCCAGGCGGGAGCGGCTGGCGGCGAGGGGGGGCGGGGGGGGGGGGGGGGGGCGGGCGTGGTCCCCCCGCCCCCGCACCCCCCCCCCCCCCCCCCCCGGCGGGCCACATTCCCCGATGGCAGCTGTCGCGAATATTGTAATTCAATCATTCTTCGGCAAACCGCTGCCTGCCCCCGCCCTCCCCCTCGCGAATATTTATGTAACGTGAGCACTCTTTGGCAAAACATGGCAGCCAAACCGCCCATCTGATGACCTTTGATCGGACGGCTGGCAGGCCCGTTCAGCAGTACTAGCTATAATGTACACAAAATTCCCCACTTTGGCCAAAAAGTACGGCTGAGATTTGCGCTCCCATGTACTAATAGTCGTAGTTATCCACAGGACGACTAGGGTTCGTACTAGATATAATTGCATGAGCCGGTACCGGATTACTAGATACCCGGTACCGGCGTAATAAATATATCGCGTACTACCCGGTACTACACGGACAACCTTGTACCTTGTACGTCAGTGCCATGTACGCTTCACCGGGCTGGTACGACTACCAGAATGATGACAAAAAGGATTTATCGCCCGCCGGCAATAACGCCGGATGTACTCGCACGTAACTGGATGGACGTGCCGCCACCAGCAGCAGCCTTCACGGATAAATAATAGTCGCTAGTAGTAGTGCTTCGTCACCTGTATGTCACATCTGAATCTCACAGTGTCGCCTTGCGCCACCGGCTCCGCGCCGTGGTCGCGGTAGAAACCGTTGATCGCGGAAAGGTAAGGCTGTAGACTGGCTGCCTTGACCGTCCCCCGCACACCCTGCCACGCGATGTAGCGCGCGACGGTTGCCGCCGTGCCACCCAGGGGCGGCACACCCTGCTCAGCGCAGAATTGTAGGAATGGGCGGATGGCACTGCCGTACGTACTGGCGGTAGTTTCTGCGCACGCCGACGCGTACAAATGAAGCGCCGTTTCGCCGAGTTGGTCGTTACCTAGTACTGAACGCATGTACGGACGCATAGTAGCTGCCCACGGGTTCGTGCCGCTGGTCTGGATGTCCAACAGATATTTTGCCTGCGGCACGCGTGGCGCGCGCGCGGGCCTGACGATAGGCGTAGCACCTCGTACCGGGAACAGCGCCAAGGTTGCGCTCACTGATCCGCGGCGCAGGTGCAGCCATGACGGTATGGCACACGGAAGACACTCACTGCCCAGCGCGGCGCTCCGGGCATATCGCGCCCTGCCCTTCGCCCCGGCCGAAAAAGATCGCGGCGAGGCAGTACCACGCGCTCCGCCACTGCCATCTCGGTAAGTGCCTGGTGCCACACCTTGCCCTCCCAGCGAGGGGCCACGACACTAGCGGCCGCGCCGCTCTGGCGCAGCTTCTGCACAAGGTCCGGCAGAAGCGGCCAAGGGGGGTTGCAGTAGTTGTTCTCGCGACGCCACTCCGCATCGGACAGGTGCAGGAAGTCCACCGCCTCGCAGCCGGGGTCCAACCACGCAGCGTTGTAGCGTTTTTTTTTTAGGGTTTAGGGTTTCGCGTAGCATCGCGTTCAGGGCTGATGCGAACCGATCGATGGAGTGCGCACCCCAAATTGCTTCCAGCTCTGCGAACAGGACGGGGTCCAGTTGCTAGTCGTCGCTGTCGAGGTGTCGGCTGAGTCGATCCGCCCACACGTTCGCGGCGGACCGGATGTAGCGGGTTCTGATGTGTACGCCGTTGCTGTCCAGCAGGTACCATAGCTTGCGTAGTTCCGCCATCATCGCCGGAGAGTGGGAGGTGAGGCCAGCAAGGACGCTGCACACCGCCTCGTTGTCCTCGTGCAGCAACACGCGGCGACCAGCGAGGTGCGGCAGGAAAGACTCCACTGCCAGCCGGACGGCCTTCAGTTCTTTCCAGATGATGTGCTGGCGCTCGTTGGCTGCCTCCCAGAACCCCCGCGCCTCCAGCCTGCCATTCAGCACTGCACCCCAACCGTAGCCGGAGCTGTCGCAGTGCATGTAGGCCGTCTCCACATGGCGGTGGATAGGGCGGCCGTTGGCCTGAGTCGGCACGGCAGTCCGCCATTGCAGGTCGCGCCGCAGCTGGTGTGTCATGCGCACTCGGCCGCCCCACTTGGAGCCCACCACGTCGTGGAGCTCCCGCAGGTAGAAGCGCGCGGCCGGGATTGCCAAGAAAAGGTATTGAGCCCGCCCAGCGAGCGACTGCAGCTCCCGCACGGGTAGCCAACGGGCGTCGCGGGCCGCGCGCTGCAGCAATGGCTTGGCTTGGCGCGCGAGCCGCTGCAGTTTGTCCACCGGGGCATAAAAATATCCCGTGGCTGTGTCGATGTCCACCCCCAGGTGCTGGCCGTACTGGACCGGCTCCCACAGCCCTTTGGCGGGTTGCGCAGCAGGCCCAGGCTGTCCAGCAAATCGGCGACGCGCTGGCGGAGCTCCAGCGCCTCCGGCTCCGACGAGGCGAACAGCAAGAAATCGTCGACGTATGGTAAGATGCGCGCTCCCCTCCACCGCCCGCGGCGCAGGCAGCGGCGTGACCGCGGGACATTGCCAGGCGCAGCGGGGGTAGTCGGAGAGCGTAGGTGCTTGACGAACGTCATCGTGAACGTCGTGAAGTAGTAAGGGCTGAGCGACTTGCCCATGGGAAGGCCGCACAGCCGGTAGAGGGTCCCGGGGATGTTGACTGTGAAGTAGTCGCGATCGGAGGGCGCGATGCCCAGGGCATAGAAGACGTCTTGCATGTCGAACGAAAACATGTAATCCCCTTTCGCGGTCAGGTGTCGGACGCCCATGAGTGTCTCCATCCGTAGTCGCTTGCGCGCCCAGAAGGTGTTGAGCACGCGGAGGTCGATGATGAAACGCCACTGGTTGTCGCCGGGCTTCGGAACGAAGAACGCCCGGGACACCCACCATGCGCACGACGACTTATCCCACGCGCCGGCCGCCGTAAAGCGTCTTAGTTCGGCGGTGAGGAACTTGAGTTGGGCAGGGGTTGCGTCGTTGAATGAGACGCCTTGGTTGAACCTTGGGGCGGGCCGGTTGTAGCGGAAAGGCACGCGTACGCCATCCCGTATCCAGCTCGTCACTTGCGCGCTCGCGCCGATGTCTCGCCAGTGCCGCCAACTCCGCCTTACGGGGTGACGCATATAGTCAGAGTCGGGGCAACAGCTGTCGGCGCGGCGCGCCACACCGTCAGTCGCGTGTCTTGTCGCCGGTCCTGCCGCCGTTTTTGTCGCGGTTCTTGGCGTCCGCCTCGCCGCGTTGCTGCTCCCGCCTCTCGCGCGCCGCCTTGTCCTTTTCCTTCCGCTCCTTGACGCGGTCGGTGTCGCGCTCCGCTGCTTGCCTCTTGAAGGTCGTTGATGCCTGTGCCTTGGCCGCAGCCGCGAGGCCGACCTCGAGGCGCTTGTCCTCAAGCGCTGCCAGGAGGCCGTCGACGACGTTGGCGGAGCGTTCATGCTCGGCGGTGTCGAAGACTCGGGAGTAGATGAGTCGCTCGGCGACTTGTTCCTCGGGGGTGAGGGCTTTCTTGGCCTTGAAGCGTCGAAGGTAGGTGAGCCTGGCCTCATCCGCGTCGCCCACTGCTTCAAGCGTGCGATGCGCGGCGTCGAGTAGGTCGAGGGCGTCGACGCGGTCTTGGGTGGGGGTATAGGGCGCGCGAAGCGTAGCCAGAGCTGTCTTAGCCGCCGGGTTAGCGGCGGCGCGGTAGACGCCATAGCACAGCAGGTGGCGGTACTCGTCGCGCGACGCAGTCTTCTTGGCCTCAGTGAGATAGCGGTCGGCCTCGTCGTTACGGGGCCGCTAGAGGCTCGGGCGTGTGGCGCCCGACGGGGGGGGGGGGGGGGGGGGGGGGGGGCAGTCTTGGTACGCCCGGGGCAAGAGGTCTTCCCAATCCCGAGGGTCGATGAACACGGCCGCGGCGTCGCGCGCGCCCCCCGTAGCAGCGGTTGTCCGGGCGTCGTGCTCCGGCTCCTTGCCACCCTCGCCGACTTCGTCGTCGTCCGAGGGAATGTCGCGCTGCTCCTTGTGCTTGTGGTTGTCCTGTTCGTCCAAGCGGGTCGATAAAGCGTCCACCTTCAACGCCAGCGCTTGCAGTAACGCAAGCGTTGTCGTGTCCCGTGTCGTCTCTGTCGGCTACGCGGGCGATTCGGCCAAACTGTCGGCTGGCGTTGCCTTCGTAGGGTCTGCCGCCTTCTTGCCGCCTGCCATCGTAGCGTGCGCAAGTGTCGTGGTGGAAGACTAGTCGTCGAGACCGTCCACTCGTAGAGATATTCACACCTTGCACACCTACGAGAGGTGCGACGCCGTTGCGCTAGCTGGTAAGCTGGCGCAAATGCAGAAGGTGGACTCCCCTCGTGGTGCGGGTGCGTCATGTAGCAGGGTTGTCGCATCCTGTCGCTAGCGCCGTTGGACATCGGGAAGTCCAAGCGGTACGCGTACTGCGAGTACAGGTACTGGTCGCTAGCATTCAAACTACTGTAGAATCTTAACGTTACCAGTACCGGTGACAGAATAGCCCGGTGTAATCAAACCTCTATATAACCAATCTGACCATAAAAACCCCGTTAGTCCGAATTCGGCATAGATCGGTTATCTTAATGCCAGAATTATACGATTTGAGCAGTAGTTTTCGCACCCCAAACTAATTCTAAACACCGGCATGTCACCCCGCGCCCCTAGCTCGGAGGGTTTTCGTAATGCGTTGATGCTCGAAAAATGCTCCCCAACTACCCCTGGAGGACAATTCGCTTACCATTAATTTTGAAGCGTAGTGAGCAACCCAAATACGAAGTCTTAGTGCTCCCAGCGATCGCAGTGCCACGTAATGCGTCCATGCTAGCTACACATTTTTGTACAATATCACGCCCTAGTTTTGTTTCCCTTGCAAGATATGCGCGCATATTGGTTTTGGAACTTGGTTTCGGAGATCGGCAGTAAACACTTAATATAAAATAGACGTGACTCTATATAATGCATGGCATCGGTTAGTGTTCAGTACTTTAGACAATGTTCGCATGTGCATCATGCATCGTCACGTGTGCGCGTACCACGCGCCCCCTTAGCTTTGTTCCCTAGCCTATGCATGGCGTGCATCGTTTGAAGATTTGTTTGGACAGCCGGCATGTGTTTGTGGACAGTAACCGCAGTTAGGTAGCATTGTGTTGGATTTGCCGCCTATTCCCTATATAGCCAGCTATGTCCTTGTAGGTATACCACTACAAGCCTTCGGGCGACCGCCCCAGCAAAGTATCCCTATCTCACGCTGCGCTACGCGCCGCTCAGCGTTAGCGCCGTATCTGACTATTGAATACATATATAGTAAGATGGTGCGGAGGCCGCGGAGCAGTAAAGCTGATCGGGAAGCGGTGCCGGTACCATACTATTGCAAGCATGGAATGGAGACGTGGCAGCGGTGGCTAGGCAATTGCATCGTGATGTGCGCTTCGTGAAACGTTGGGCGGAACGGCATGCAGCCGGAGAAGGCCCGGATAACAAGCAAGGGCAAGGGCGCAAGCGATTGCTAGATGGCGCGGCGGTGACCGCCGCGAAGCGTATCGCATCTGGTCGCACCAAAGTTGGATCGAAGATAATCGCTAGACGTTTGCACAACTGTAGCAAGACACAGAAATAGGCATCTACAAGCACCGTTCAGCGTGCTTTACGGATTGGGAGAGCCCCTATCGTGTGGATGAGCCTTATACGGCGTCAGCACCTAACAATCCGCAATATGGCTACAAGGTTGCAGTGGTGCCATCGACACCTACATGTGGATTGGAAGCGTGTTATGGTTACCGATTCCCATTACACAGTGTTGCACAAGTCCACGGGCAAGAAGCGATATCAAAATCCGCGCCACCGCGTCACTTTGGACACGGAACACCATGGCCCAACAGTGCACCTATATCTTGGTGCTAGTGTCCATGGCATAAGCAAGGCACACCTTGTCAGCGGTACGGCAGGGCTGCGGACAGGGTGGAAAGGCGTTGGGAGTCAAGAATACCAGCAAGTCATTGAGAAAACACTTGTCCCTGAAGGTCGACGCATGTTTGGTGAGCAGCCCTTCACAATTTATCAAGATGGGGCCTCAGCTCACACTGCGAGGGGCACCACCCTAAAGTGGCAGACGTATCAACTAGAACTGTCGATGCTTCAAGCTCCGCCTAAATCTCCGGATCTGAACTGGATAGAGAACATATGGAACGAAATTGAAATTGAAAATGAAATTGGTTACAACGTCTAGTCTGTTGCATCCGCTCGCTCAGACTGAGTTGTTCTCAGGACATGCTATCTGTAACCACAGTGGGGAACACAAACAAAGTGTTATCACAGTTCAAGCTACCGGCCATCCTCCATTGTTTCCTAGCCCCTCCTCCATCCAGTGGGCTATAGCTAAGACAGCAGCGCCCGCCTGTTGTCCCTACCGAAGTCAGGCCTATCCCATCCAGAGCTCAGCAGGCAAGCTTAGGCAGCCGAAGCATCCCGCCTGCAGCTACCAAGGTGTGATGGGGGAAGGGGGCTGACCGGAATAGCTATGTGGTGCTCAGTATTTATCCACCGCTGAGCCGGCTAGTATGATTGGTGGGGGCTGCGATTCCCTCCAACATGGAATTGAGTGGGTGTTGCTAGTGGTGGTGGTGGGAATCAGACTGTGTGCTTGGGGTGTGTGATGAGGTCCGGGTGTGTGTTGGTGTGTGAGCTGCAGGACCAGGCACATGGTTAGTGGTGGGCGGTGTTCTTGAGTCAACTGGCTTGGTTGTTGCTGCATTGGCTCGCTCCGCAGCTTACTGATGTGAGCTGCTGGACGGTTGGTCTGCATCATCGTCTGTTTCCCACTCGATGTATGAGCCGCGTGTGCCAGAGAGGCGTGGCTTGCTCTTGCTGCGGTTGCGGGTGGCGCCGTCTGAGCGGCTGCGGCCCCTGGGCTGCTTCTTCTTAAGTTTGACTGCTGTGGCTGTCTTGTCCTCGCCTGCTGGGGTGGGCTGGCTGGGGTGGCGCTCTAGCTGGATGGAGAGGCGTTGTGGGTGGAGCAGCTGGTGTGTCTCCGCTGCGTAGCTGGCCAGTTCTGCTGCTATTGCGGGTTGGTTGGCTGGGGAGGACTGTGCGAGCAACTCCTTGGTTGCGGTGGTGAGGTGCTGAAGTTCAGCCAGTCTTTCTGTGGTGCCGCTGGGTGTGCCCTCTCTGAACGTGCGGGGTGTTGTTGAGCGTTGGGGGGAATCAAGGGATGTGATAGCCGCGACCGGTGTCTCCGCTGCGTCACCCTGGGTGGTGTCCACCTCCATGGCGCTGTCCATCTCCTCGTAGTTGAGGTCAAGCTCCTCCTCCTCGTCTGCATGTGCTCCAGTCGTGGCAGTGGCCGCTGGGGCTGTGGCTGAACGCGCAGGGGCTTTGGGGGGGGGGCGGGGGGCTGCTCCGGGGGCTCGCTCCGTTGCAGCTCCTCGCTGGTCGATGGCTGCCACTGCGCCCGCAACCGTTCCGCGCCTCGGCGGGACGTGCTCGAACCCTGGGGGGGGGGGGGGGGGGGAGCGTCGCGGACCATGGGTGCGGTCTGGGCTGCTGGGGTCGCTGGAAGAGGTAGTGCGGTTGGGCCTGCCGGTAGTGGCGGGGCTGGTGATGTGTCGGCATGGCGCCTCTCGGCTGGTGCCGGTGATGGCGTGGCCTTGATCTTCCCGCACGTTGTCGACAATGTCTTGCGCCACTGCTCAGTTCTGTCGGTGCTGCGGGTGCCACCAATGATGCTGTGGTGGTGGGCGGTCAGCTGCAGGGTGAGGGTGTAGATTGGGCGTCCGGTGGCTCGTAGGACGAGGGACGCTTGGGCGGTCTTCCGGGCCTTCTTACGCAAGCCTATCGCATCGCGTCGGATCTGGTTGTGGCCAGTGTTGCCACCCAGTTCTCCCGCCTCGCGGATCGTCTGGCTGAAGGGGTGGATGAGCAGCTCCGAGGGATCGAACTCGGACTCCGTGAGGTAGATGACGATGCACTAGCCTCCCAGCCTGTCTCGTAATTACACTGTAATGGCCCTTAATCGCGATTTTCCCACGGAATAGGCTTGTAATCGCTGTATATACCGTGTAATCGCCACTTTTCTGCTAGGCTCGGTAGTCGCAAAGAAGTCCCCGGCGGCCTGCATTCCGTAATACTGCTACCAGTAGCATGTTGTCTATTTCCATAGTACATTGGGCCCACATCGCCCCTCGCGTGGTTACCCGCCATGCTGTACTTTAACACTTCACAATAGGCTCTGTGACGACTCGCAACGGCCAACGCCCAACGCATCGTAAGGCTCAAACCGATGTTTTACAAGTGCGGGCGAGCAGTTAACCATCGCAGCAGCGCCAGTGAGTAGCTCCTACCCACCCCCACACGCTGCGAGCCGCCGGCGCCAAGTACTGGTGTGCCATGGGGCGTCGCAACTCCAAGCGCCGTATTCCTGAGGGGAAGGAGGGCTGGACGTTTGGCCACGGCTAACTGTAGGGTACCGGTATCGGCACATTAGCAGCCCTCGCCGCGGCCCCCATAACGGTATGCTTGCGCGACGCGCCGCGAACAGTCAATTGGCCATCACAACCCAGCCCACGCCCGCCGCTCGTGGGGCGACCATACACGGTTCGGTCACTCAAGGCCCGGCACAACGTCTCGAGGACACTAAAGCCTGCCGCCACGGTGGTTTTCGCCATCATCCAGGCGGAGCACGGCCGAAGCTTGTCAGGTGAGCGCGGGCGAGTCACAGTGCGCACTCGACTTTTTTGCCTAACCACGATCTTCCTCCCCTCGCTGTCAAAGTGATCCCTAGACCAGATCCGGCACCCGCCCTAGTCAAACTTCAGAATCCGGCAGTATAGAACCATATCAAAGTTTCTGCCGGTCTGAATATGTGTCGACCCCCCTATGTGATCTGTGGTGTGTGATATATGGCTGCTGTGTGCTGGTGCATTATGACTGTCTTGGCGATGCGTGCGCTGCGCCGCTGAGCGACTCAACGACCTACCCCCCGTGCACGGCCGATGCACGCCCTGCGACACCCCCCTAAGTGTCCGGACCGTCCTGAGCGACGAGCGGGCGTGCAGAGCGGAGCTTGCCTACGTGTTTCACCGTTCTGTAGACCTGGCTTGTGCCGCGGCACATGAGTGGACTGGCGGGTAATTCATTTGCTTTACCTATAATCGCTCGGCCTCTGGGACTGCATCGCTGCAATGCTGTGTGCGGCACCATGCATGGGCCAGTATGGAATGGGATCATGTTTGAATTACATGGATGTGCTGCAAATTTGTATTGACTAAAGGTCTAGCTGTCTGGTTGCTTACGCCGGTGCGCCCTGTGCTCTGCGGCCGAATCTGTGCCAGCCCCAAAAACATTAACATGCGCGAATGCGATAGATAACCATTTCATGCACCAAGTGCAGCAAAGGATCAGGAATGTGAGAGAGATTGACGGTCAACTAGTTTTTGACCGTTCTGTAGACTTGGCTTGTGCCGCGGCACATGACTGGACTGGCATGTAGTTCATTTGCTTTACTTATGATCGCTGGGCCTCCAGGACTGCATCGCTGCAATGCTGTGTGCGGCACCATGCATGGGCCAGTATGGAATGGGATCATGTTTGAATTACATGGATGTGCTGCAAACTTGTATTGACTAAAGATCTAGCTGTTTGGTTGCTTACGCCGGTGCGTCATGCCTGTGCTCTGCGGCCGAATCTGTGCCAGACCCAAAAACACCAACATGCGCGAATGCGATAGATCACCATTTCATGCACCATGTGCAGCAAAGGATCAGGAATGTGAGAGAGATTGACGGTCAACTAGTTTTTGACCGTTTTGTAGACCTGGCTTGTGCCGCGGCACATGACTGGACTGGCATGTAGTTCATTTGCTTTACCTCTGATCGCTCGCTCTCTGTGACTGCATCGCTGCAATGTTGTGTGCGGCACCATGCATGGGCCAGTATGGAATGGGATCATGTTTGCATTACATGGATGTGCTGCAAATTTGTATTGACTAAAGATCTAGCTGTCTGGTTGCTTACGCCGGTGCGTCCTGCCTGCGCTCTGTTGCCGAATCTGTGCCAGCCCCAAAAACACCAACATGCGCGAATGGGATAGATAACACTTTCATGCACCATGTAGTCGCTGATGCAGCCATGCTCCTGGATCCAAGCCACAGCAGCACGGAGAACTGCTTGCCGCGCAGCTGAATGCCATCCCTCTACAGTTTTCAGACTTGCTAGATCACGCCTCCGTCCTTGGCAATAAAGTCCGTGTAGCTGTCACCACCTTCACGCATGCGAGACATAGATCGCAGCAGGAATGCAATTGTAAGTGATGTTGAATTGATGCCTTCAAAATTTCAAACCGCAATCTGCATTACATGCATTTATCGCACCTTCATATAAGCACACTTTATTGCAATTCTAGTTGGGGGTATTGATGGACCAGCCATCCATCCCTTGCCCATGTGCATTCCTGCGCTCTATGATTGCCTTGATCACGACCACGATGATCTTCACCTGCCCCTTCTTGTATTCCGGGCTTTGCATATCACGACATCAAAGATAAACATCATATCAGAGCATGCTATGATAGACATATTTATATATATATATATATATATATAAATATATATATATTATAATTGCATAGATGCATGTGAATGGCACAGCAGCGGGACACACCTTCTATTTACCTTATTGTACGAAGTAGCCCGCTTGATTCTTGATATGTGAGACTGCCTGCTAGCGCAGCCTGTGGCTCCGGAGTAAGTCGCTTTGCGCCTTGGTGCACCGTGTGCCAACCGGCCTCTTGCGCGGCACTACAAGCCGTTTGGCAGCCCCGTCGTATTGGGATAGTCAATCGCTTGTCTCATTACTGTTTATTGGGCTTGTGCAGACGCGTATATTAATTTATTATAATATGTGTATATATTTATTATATATTTATATTGGATCATTATAATATACAATTTATATATAACATAATGATATAATATGTATGATATTAAGACGGAGCGCGAGTCGTCCAGGCGCGGCGCCTGACTTGTTTATTTTAGAAAGCGGCTGCGCCTACCTGACGCACACTCGCCAGACAGTACAGGTACCGTAGCTGCTCGTCCCCCAGCACCCTCCATCATGGTTTCCAAGTGTCCGATGGGGGTGTCGTCTCGCTGTATTTTACCTCGTTTGTACCCGACTCGACACGTGCGCAGATATTGAACCCAGTACCAAAGTCTCCCCCCCCCCCCCCCCCCCCACACACAAACGGGATCTGACATGGGCACTGGCGTTCAGAACGCCTCCGTCGACGGTCCATGCCATACTCCCACGAGCCGGGGGCTGAAGTCCACCCTGCAAGGTACAGTGAGTCGGCGGGTGGGTGACTTGACTGCGTAGAGGATTAGAATTTCACAGGCGTTGACCGCCCCGTGCTGCATTACTTTTTGATGTTGCTCCTGCAGCTGAGGACAAGGCAGTGATGCCAGCGTTGTCTTTGACGAATGCTGGCCACGCAACACTCAGATTCCTTAGGCTAGCTCGAGGTCTGCGAGGTGACGCCGCACTGGGAAGCCGCAGGTGAGTCGCGTTTGTTTTCCCACTTGTTTGATTACACGGCCACCGCCGCCACGACAAGCAATCAACACGTATACTGACTTTTGCAGTTGCTGTGTTAGACCCCCGTCCAGTCCCTACGTTCGGCGGTAAGCCAATCTTATCGGGTGTTCAGCGCAACAAGATCGTGTCGCTGCCGCTGGCGGGCACCGCTGCGTCGCCAAAGCTCCACGGCTTGGTGGGCGTGCTGGCGCAGCAGCAGAAGAGGGCGGGCGGCATCATCAAGCACAACCCCAACGCGGTCAAGAACCTGGCCGCCACGCAAGCCGTCCCCGGCGACAACGTCGACGAGGGCAGTAGCCCGGAGCCCCCGGCCAAGAAGGCCATGCAGCCCGCCAAGCCGGCGGCTGGAGGGCTGGTCGGGGGCCGGGGTGGTGCGGGGGCCAGGGCGGGCGGTGGGGCGCTCGGGTCGCGGGCCGGCCGCCGGGCCGCCGTAGCCGCTGCCGCCACCCGCGAGCAGCATGCCCGCCGCCGAGGCGGTCCCGGTCAAAACCGGATGTAAATAATGTATTCCGCCCGCCCACTGCCGCGCGCCCCTCACAGGCACTGCCGCGCGCGCGCTATCGCGGATTAGGCCAGAGCGTATCGAGATTGTCGGGCTTCAAGGGGCAGATGTAAAAATAGTCCGCATTGGATGCAGCGTCGCGAGGAAGTGTAATATGCGCATGATGCAGTTTATTACGAGTACGTCACGGAATGACTACATACGAGTGTCATACTACTCGTAAGATTACAAGATAAATACATGGTATTACATCATAATTACGAGACGGGCTGGGAGCCTAGTGTGGTGCGGAGGCGTATCGCCCGTAGTAGTGCGATAGGGGAGGTGAGGGCCACTGCTAGGCGCAGGGTGTCCGCGAACTCCTCGTCTTCTTTGCCGGGGGAGATGGCGCAGAGGTTGTCGTCCCCCACGCGCAGCATGGTCGGCTCGGTGTGGTAGTGGTGCATCTCGACGCCAACAGCTGTCATGGTGTCTGTCAGCCATTGTGCGTGGTGCAGCTCCGGGGGTGTGGTGGTGCGCTGGCTGATGGTGGCTGCGATGGCCTCCGCTAGCTGCTCCACCGTCGGCAGCTCCAGGTTGGCCAGGGGGCCGGTGCAGATCGCCTTGGCCGTCAACGCGCATCGGAAGAATTGTTTGGACAGCGCCGGGGGCAGTACTCCTGGGAGCGGGGTGGTGGGCTGGTCCTCGCGGTCCTCGCTGTGTTCGACTGCGACTTGGATCACTGCTCGGCCATGTGATTGGTCGTCAAACGGCAGCGGCAGTACTGCGTCGCGGCACACATCCTGTAGTAGGCGCGCCGCTTCGGGATCGAGGAGTTCGAGGCGAACCGAGTCTGCCGAGCGGCGGGCTTATATGGAACGAGCTTGACGATAAACTCATGGGCAAGAGGTACAAGACGATGACGAGCTTCAAGTCTTCAATCCAACCGGCGCTAGCTGAAATTCCGCCCGATTATTTTAAAAAGACAGTCGAGTCAATGCCTAGACACTTGCGCAAGGTGATCGAGCTGCATGGCAGTCACATATAGAGCGCGACATATTTACATGATAAATGGTGGCCATCGTTAGCAAAAGCGCAGCTTGTAATTATTGTGCAAAGTACTGCCATCCCAAATCATGTTACATTTTTGCCTTGCTCACTACGCTTCAAAATAAATGGCAAACTCTACTTCGGGTAGGGTCTGTGCTCACGCGCAATCGAAGCGCGTGGCGCCAATCCTAATATAGGGGTATGTTGGGTAGGAGTGCTGGCTACAACCCCCATATTTTCGATTGAATTGATTCGGCCGTGTACATTGCGGTGTATGTAGATGTAAAAACGAGGCACGGATTTCGCACATCTCGTGTTTAGATTAGCCCAAATATTCAGAAAAAATATTCCTACGCGCAGCACATGAGGAGTCTTTGGCATCGCTCTATAGCAACAGACTGCCCATAGATGTGCTCGCATGGTACCGCGAGTGATCCCGCATCGCGCCTTCCAACCGCTCATAATGCCAAAGTACATTAGCGTTACACAAGTGCTACACCTATCACGAGGCACGTACTCGTGTAGGCGGCGAATTTTTTGTAATGAGCATGCGCACCTTTTGGCAGCCGCTTCATAAGGTAGCGCGCTACTACCGGTAGCTCTACACGGTGGGGCAAGCACGTATCCAACTCTTAGGGCGCGCGCGTGCGTAAGAGCATCTAAAAAACCCCGTTAGTCCGAATTCGGCATAGATCGATTATCTTAATGTCAGAATTCTACGATTTGAGCAGTAGTTTTCGCACCCCGAACTAATTCTAAACACGGGCAGGTCACCCCGCGTCCCCAGCTCGGAGGGTTTTCGTAATGCGTGGATGCTCGAAAAATGCTCGCCAACTACCCCTGGAGGACAGTTCGCTTACCATTAAGTTTGAAGCGTAGTGTACCTGGCGCTCTAGCGAGTAGCGACCAGTACAATAATAGTTCGCTATAACCACGGTATTGATCTTGCCTTAGACAGGGATCCAACAGTGGGTGTTGGGAATATTCTATCACTGGCCTTTAAACCCCTTGTCGGGGAAAGACTACCCAGATTGCACGCCGGCAGGCTCATTTCGCAGTTGTCAGCCGGCGACTTTTAGTACATGGCGCAGAACATCGATACTGTGTAAAGTACGGCGCGCGGTCAACGAGTAGTCGCGTTCTGACGGCAATTCCTATAATAACACTCTTGTCGTATGAGTTCCCCGGTCGATCCCACCATCAGACCCGGGAACTTATGCTGACTAGGGCGCTCAGTGGTAGAGCGAGTGGCTACAAGTATGTAAGTCGCTCGGCGGCTCGAGACCGGCCGGGCCGTGAGAGCTTAGTCGTCACTGCATATTCGTACCGGTACTGTCTCATCTCGTAACAAAGACACAGTGATTCCGTACCGAGATACGTCGCGAATTGAATGAGGACCTGAAAAATGGGCCAACGTGCGGATAGGCGGCCTGGTCCCAGCTCGCCTAGGCCGTCTGTCCGGATTACGAGTACCTGTACCCGTAATACCGGCAAAACCTTTACAAGGTACATCCCTTGTCCGCTCGGTAGAGCGGTCGTCTCGTATGCGAGAGACCCGGGTTCGATTCTTGGCCGATGTATTTCGGCAATATCGGCCCGGCGTGTCCCGGGTTTACTCGGTTGATGCATTAGCCCTTCGGGGCTCGAATGAGGCAATGGTCTACTGGCTATGCCAGACCTACGACTGCAGCTGGCGCACGAGGTCAAGTGGGGCGGCTTCGGCCGATGTCCCGGGGCGAACTTTACTTTTAACACTCGTGTCGGCGCTCTAGCTGAGCCATCGGCCTGCCCGCCTTGACCCGGTTTGGGTGGCCCGCCTCGTTCCGTCAACATGATGGAGGCGATTGCGACTGTTGCGGGCGGTAGATAGAGCAGGGCGCGGGCGCGGGCGCAGTCGTGGGCCACTGTGAGATTCAGATGTGACATACGGGTGACGAAGCACTACCGTACCGGTACCACTATTATCCGTGAAAGCTGCTGCTGGTGGCGGCATGTCCATCCAGTTACGTGCGAGTACATCCGGCGTTATTGCCGGCGGGCGATAAATCCTTTTTGTCATCATTCTGGTAGTCGTACATGACGTGTGATGTGTTACATGGCACTGAAGTATAAGGTGCGAGGTTGTCCGTGTAGTACCGGGTAGTACCGGGTAGTACGCGATATATTTATTAAGCCGGTACCGGGTATCTAGTACGAACCCGGGCGCGATGACGAGTCGTCCTGTGGATAACTACGACTATTAGTACATGGGAGCGCAAATCGCAGCCGTACTATTCGGCTAGGGGCCTGCCCGCCGTCCGATCAAAGGTCATCAGACGGGCGGTTTGGCTGCCATGTTTTGCCAAAGAGTGCTCACGTTACATAAATATTTATAGGGGGAGGGCGGGGGCAGGCAGCGGTTTGCCGAAGAATGTTTGAATTACAATATTCGCGACAGCTGCCATCGGGGAATGTGGCCCGGGGGGGGAGGCGGGCGGGCGTGGCCGCCCCCCCCCCCCCCCGCCGCCCGCCGCTCCCGCCGGGGGAGTGAGGGGAGGGGGTAAGGGGGCGGGGGCTACTGCTTGTTCTTGTTCTTGCGTGCCCGGGGGACCCTCCGCTTCGACGATCTCGCTGCCTCCGCCTCCGCCTCCGCCTCCGCCTCCGCATGCGCCTGCGCCTCCGACTCCGCCTCCGACTCCGCGACCGTCAGTTTCTTACCTCGGCGCTTCTTCACTGGCCTCTTCCGCTTCTTGTCATCCGTCAGTGTCTTCACCACCCCGGGAGGCTGTGCCGTCGACGACGCCGCCATGAGCTTCCTTACCTTGGCGTCGGGACGCCCCCTGTGCCCAGACGCCCACAACAAGCCACAATCGTTTCGCCTTTAAGCGGCTGAGGATGCGGCCTCCTCGGCCACCACGAGTTGCGCCGCTGGCACTGTGGAAGCCTTGGCGTTGAGGTGGGCCTTACGGCGCTCCCGGACGAACCTGCGCGCGGCACAAGTTAGCCACGAGTGGGTGCGTGCTAATGTGGAGGATGGAGTGTTTTGTTGCGCGCCCACCTTGTCACGCGTTTCCTCATGTCTTTCTCGTCCTCCTCGATGCCGGCGGCGCGGACACGCGAGACAACAAGGCTCGCCGCCCACTTTTGCCCGGGGGGGCGAGATCTGCCATGGCGTTGTGAGCGGTGAAGGTGGGGGGGGGGGGGGGGGGGGGGCGGCCGAGGTGGAGAAACTAACACCAAGTCGACGACCGCCTTCCGCAGCAGTCAACGACACATCGGAGGCGAGGAGCAGCGCGCCACTACTATTTATATGCACGTATTGTCAAGAACTAGTCGGTGCGGCATTGTGTCGGTGTAATTTCGCAATGTTTATTGTTGAAGTAGCACGGCGTAATGGATACGGCGAGTGAATCCGGGATAATATGTGCAGTAGGGCGCGCGTATATGTGCGCGACGAATGTGCACGCGCAGCGTTGTGCGGCGGTGTGCGGCGGTGTGCGGCGGTGTGCACCGATGTTAATATAGTGTGAATATTATATCGGCCGTAGACGATCAGGTCTGGCAGCACCGCCCGTGCTTGTAAATAAGCGACAATGGATCTAGTCTCCCGCTAGTCTGTGCACCGCCAGTGCACTCCGCAAGCCTCGCCTCCATCCGCGTCGGAACCGGTAGTAAGTGTTGTTGTGTGCGCACATCGTGACAACATTACACGGTGGCAATTGCAATTATTAGCGGTGGATAATGTGAAGGCGTTTTCGAAATCGACAGAGAATGAGGCGGTGCTGGCGGAGTGCATTGGCGGTGCATAGAATAGCGTGTTGCTGGGGTTTTGGCTGCATCGGACGCCGTATTCCCACCCATCCGGCACGGAATGTCCGGTTTTCACACATTTGTGTGTTAATATAGTGTGAATATTACGCGTCTTTTACGCCGGGTGGATGGGCATCCGGCGTCCGATGCACCCCAATTATTTGCAGCACGCTACTCTACGCACCCCCAACGCACTCCGCAAGCCTCGCCTCCATCCGCGTCGGAACCGGTAGTAAGTGTTGTTGTGTGCGCACATCGTGACAACATTACACGGTGGCAATTGCAATTATTAGCGGTGGATAATGTGAATGAAGGCGTTTTCGAAATCGACAGAGAATGAGGCGGTGCTGGCGGAGTGCATTGGCGGTGCATAGAATAGCGTGTTGCTGGGGTTTTGGCTGCATCGGACGCCGTATTCCCACCCATCCGGCACGGAATGTCCGGTTTTCACACATTTGTGTGTTAATATAGTGTGAATATTACGCGTCTTTTACGCCGGGTGGATGGGCATCCCGCGTCCGATGCACCCCGAATCTCACCAACACGCTACTCTACGCACCCCCAACGCACTCCGCAAGCCTCGCCTCCATCCGCGTCGGAACCGGTAGTAAGTGTTGTTGTGTGCGCACATCGTGACAACATTACACGGTGGCAATTGCAATTAGCGGTGGATAATGTGAAGGCGTTTTCGAAATCGACAGAGAATGAGGCGGTGCTGGCGGAGTGCATTGGCGGTGCATAGAATAGCGTGTTGCTGGGGTTTTGGCTGCATCGGACGCCGTATTCCCACCCATCCGGCACGGAATGTCCGGTTTTCACACATTTGCGTGTGAATATATATAGTGTGAATATTACGTACGCGTCTTTTACGCTGGGTGGATGGGCATCCGGCGTCCGATGCACCCCGAATCTCACCAACACGCTACTCTACGCACCCCCAACGCACTCCGCCAGCCCCGCCTCTTTCCGCGCAGGTCCTACGTTCCATTGTATGTATTTACATACGTACATGTACTGCTCCGAAACCAGCCCAAACTTAATGAGTGCACAAGTGTAAATGGGAGGGGGGGGGGGATGTGGCGGCGGGGCATCCACTCACACATACCCCGGCGATGCATGACAGATATTACATGCCGTGGCGGGTCGGCGGGCCGACCCGGCGGGCCGACCCGGCGGGCGGGGGGGGGGGGGGGGGCGTCTATTCAACTACACGTGCGACAGTGTCGTTTCGTGGAGCAGTATATGTGCCCGGCCTCATTTATACCGCCCCCTACTCGCGCTGCATGGTCCACCCCTACGAATTACTTAGCACAAACCTCCATTACTTAATAGGAACCTAGCACAGCCAGGCTTATATGCCCGCTTTGCCGATCAACTTCTACGCACTTTCCGTCCCTCAACCGCCGGACATGGGGGTTAAGCCGCCAGCCTCGGCAGTTGCTTAGCCAGACTTGGCATCCCGTACCGTGTCCATGGCTTCGCAGCTCTGCCGCCGGCACACGCCGAGTCCGGCGCTTGCTGCCGCGGGGTTGCGCACGCATGCACGCACGGTAATACGCCGCCGACGCCGCCGACGCCGCCACGCTTACTTCCACCACCTTCGCCAGCCGCAGCTTCGCACGCCGTTCCGCCGACATACGAAACGCACGAATTCCCCCCCCCCCCCCCCCCCGTCCCCGCGTCATGTATAATATATTCGAGGCGACTATGCGGGGCGCGGGAGCCCTAATGGCCGGGCAGTATCCACACCCACACAGGCACCGCCGCTCACCTCCGACGCGGATGAACCGCCTCCCAAAGGAAACATGCCGGTTGGTGGTAAGCCCAGCAGGCGTGGGGTGCCGGCGCCGGTACTGGTGCGACGGAGCTGTCGCGTCAGGAACCGCACCGCATGTGGAGCAACACATGGCGGTGCCGGCCCCACCTAGGTCTAGGGCCACCTCCTCACAACACCCCGCCACGACGGCGTCGGCCACCGCCGACGGCGCCGTTGCGGGGGGGGACGCCCTGCCAGGCGACGATGATGCGCCTGGTGCGCCGCGTCAGGAGGCGGAGGAGGCCGTGGTCGAGGCGACTGATCGCGCTGAGGGGGTTGTCGAGGCGAGCGAGGCTGCGCTCGCGCCACCCGCCCCGCAGCCACCTGCGGGACATGCCGACTTGCTCGTCGCCATGTTGACCGGAGCACTACGAGCAGTGGCGGGAGGCGGCCACATGCACTATCATGTGCGTGTCCTGGCCGGACGCCCGTCATGCGTGGACTGCGGCCAACGGACGGACTGGGAGTGTTGCTGCGACGGCACCCCGGCTTTGTGCGGCCCCAAGTACCCATGCATGGCCACCCATCAGCGGGCAGTCCCCTGCCCGACCACGACCACGGTGAGGGCGGAGTTCCGCCATGTCAGGGACGCGTTCCACGACGCGACTCGCGCCGCCGTGTGTGAGGCTTCCGAGAAGGCACGCGCGGCTGGTAGGGTGCGCATGGTGAGGCGGCGGACGGCCCAGGAGCTGAAGGAGAGCGAGACATGCCGTCAGTGAGGTCGGGCGCAATGTCATTGGGTGGGGCACACGGACGTGTAACACTTGCACTTTGCGCGTACTGCTGGGTTACATCCAAGCGGCGTCACACTATGCAACCGGAAAGGCTGCGTTGCTATTGCAAACGATGCTACGCCTCACTCGGTAGCAACCGCTGCCCCGCCTATCCCACAGCCGCTGCCCCCCCCCCCCCCCCCCCACCCCTCGCGATCTCGCGTGGATCCCCGCCACCCGCAGCTTGCACTTGCACTTTGCGCGTACTGCTGGGTTACATCCAAGCGGCGTCACACTATGCAACCGGAAAGGCTGCGTTGCTACTGCAAACGATGCAACGCCTCACTCTGTAGCAACCGCTGCCGCGCCTATCCCACAGCCCCCCCCCCCCCCCCCCCCCGCGCGGGATCCCCGCCATCAGCAGCTTGCACTTGCACTTTGCGCGTACTGCTGGGTTACATCCAGGCGGCGTCACACCGGAAAGGCTGCGTTGCTACTGCAAACGATGCTACGCCTCACTCGGTAGCAACCGCTGCCCCGCCCATCCCACTCGCGTTGGCGCCGCGCTGCCCCGGCCGCCGCGCCTTGGCGCCGCGCTGCCCCGGCCGCCGCGCCTTGGCGCCGCGCTGGGTATCGAGTCCTCCCCTCCCTAGTGAGCGCGTCCACCTGCGCCTTGCGCTCGGGGCCGTCCTCCTCCGTCACCACATTCTGCAACCCCCACCGCGTGACGAACCACGCAGCTCCTTGCAGGCGCTTGTACATGTGCCCAAGCACCGCCAGTCGCGACACCGAACGCACCACCGCTGGGGACGCGAGCTCCTTCTCGGGCATGATCGCCTTCACCCGGGCCTCCTCGAACAGCGGACCGGCGTTAAGAATGGAAAACGTTTCCATGTGGTGCAAGCAGTCCTCCATGACCCAGCCGGACTGCACCGTCACCTTGCCTGACCCTTCAGTCATGGAAGGGAATGCCGTCACGCCCACGCCCACGCCCACGCCCGGGGGGGGGGGGGGGGGGGGGGGGGTTTACCTTTCGATTCTTGGACACTGCAAACGAAGGGCGCAGCCCGCGTTCAAAGTTGCTGGGTATCGGGACTAAAGCCTGGCGCCGGTCTTCCTGCTTCATAGCTCGGAATCCAATGTGGCCCTGCACGGTGACAAATTTCCTCCAGAAGTCCCTTCCCAAGCCAAAAAAAACAGGTGGAACGGCGCGAGGGGGAAGAGGTTGACCATGCTGACATAGCCCAGGACCACATGCACATGGCACATGCCATGGCAGCCAGTGTTCTGCTTGGCCTCCGCCAGCCGGGTTGTGTTGAACGCACGCCGGGCAAGGTGCGTGATTCACTGGACAAGTCATCACCTTCATGGACGGTTACCAAGCGAGCATCCCCGTCCGCATCCACAGGGGGGTGCTCCTGGGCAGCCGCCATAGCCTCCACAACATGCCACGCCGAGCAGACGGGTGCGTGTGATTCCATACAACCGCAGTTGAGTGGTGCCACCAGCACGCAAGCCGGGCCCACTCACCTCGGAACGCAGAAGGTCCACAATGTCACCGTCCTCGAAAACAGCGCGCCACTGGGTCGCCCCGCCGTAGATCTCCAACACTGTTAGGGTTACCCTAATAGTGGTAACCCTAACAAACACCCACTCGGTAACGACGCTGGTTATCACGCCGTAGTGCCATACTCCCCGGAACTTCTTGGCGATGACCTTCATGTAGAAGTCGCCGGGATCGCCTTCCCGTATCACGCCCTCATCGCGGGTTCCACGCCCGCCGGCGGCCACGCAGGCGCGTCGATGTCCATACCGTCTTCGCCAACGGGGTCCTCCCCCACGCCCATCACATCGTCCACCTTCGAGCCGCCGTCGTCCAAGACCGGCGCCGGCGGGCCGTTTCCGACGGCTGTAGCTACTCCTGCTGCCGCCCCTGTTGTTGTTGCTGCTGCTGCTGCTGCCGCCCCTGCTGCTGCTGCTTGTGATAAGGCGGCCTTGCGGCGCAACTTAGCCGCACGCTTCAACGAGTGGCTACAGTTCGGGAATTTTAGGAAGTGCCGCTCTCGCGCCATCTTGTCACATGTGCCCGTCACGTTGCCCCGGCAGTGCTTGCATGAGTACACGCCATCCTTCGACACACTCGCTATCCATCCCTTTGCCGGCATGCCTGCTGCCGCGCGCGGGGGGCGGGGGGGGGGGGGGGGGGGGTTGAGAGTTGGGATGGATGTAACCCACCACCGGCAGGCAACACAGATGCGAGTGCGCGGCTGTCCGCGCTTGATTCAGCGGTGAGCGGCGGTGACCGTGAGGCGACCCCGTACTTCATGCGCGTGCTGGGGCGTTACACAATCATCAGCAGTTAGGGCGGCTGCATTAAAACGCGCACCTACGAACACCACCTACCGCCTACCACCTACCGTACCACCTACATCCGCCCACACCTCCGCCCGTCGTGCCGCACATCGCCGCACACCGCGGGGTCAGCGATGTGCGGCGATGTGCAGTGAGTGCGTACATCCGCCTGTACTTAGCCCGGGTGCTCCGCGTCGGCGGGCGACACGCGAGCCCGCGTGCGCATATCAATTTGATGAAATTATGGAAACGAGAAATTCATATAGTACTTTACAGGTCGCGCGCGATAGTCGTCGCTACTGGGTATGAAATCCACGTCCCTCGTCCGTCCCGTATCGTCCCCGTATGTCGTCGTTCGTCACCAGTAGGGCACATTTACGTCACATCTGAATCTCACAGTGGGCGCGGTCGTGGTCGTGATGGCCATGGGCGTGGCGATCCGGACAAGCCAGCGCCAGCAGAGACAGTGCCGGATAAGGCCCGGCGCATGGTCCCTGCTGAGTTCGACCTGATGCGCGACTTCCTCAAATACCACGCTGTCTCAAATACCCGCCACGGATGGCTCGCATGGGCGGTGCGAGCTATCTGTGGTGGGTCCAGCCGTGTCTCCGAACCGCAGTCACGGCGGGGCGTGGCTGCGGGCTGTGCTGGGGGAGGAGGTTGGTCTTGGGTGATGAGAACCTCGGCGCTTGCTGACTAGCCGCAGCGGGCCATCTGCTACCGCCAGCGGTGCGACCACCGCTTGCTAGAGGGCCGGACGCAGATGCAGGGGAAAACAGAGAGCCGACCTCCGCAGGTGTCTGCAGGAGGGGTGCCGCAAGAACGGGGCTGGTCCGGAGCCGTTCGGCTCCGGCAGGGATGGCAGTGTCGGGCGAACTGAGGGCGGCCAAATACGAGAACGGCGCTGCGCCGGCGGCGGGCGGGTCATCAGACGACTCAGTCGGCGATCCGACCTCCATCGCACCGATCCTCGCTCCAGAGGACCTCAGCTAAGCGTACGTCGGAACAGTGGGGCCGAACCTTTCGCCCGGGACTGCGTGCGGGATAGGAGTGGGTGCGCAGGGCGGCGCGAAAGTGAGTTGTCTGTTGCTGCCGCGCGATGATGTCGTCGGCCGGCCCGTTCTCCGCCGTCCGGCGGCCGCTGGGTACAATACGTATATTGACGTAAAGCCCTCACCGAGCCCGACCTCTGCGACGAGGATTCAAGGACAATATACAAGAGATGTGTCTGGTCAGGCATACTCTCTCGATATGCGCGTTAACCGGCTGCCTTAGTATCGGGCATACAACTACAACGATTGTGGGCAGCCCACCACATGTGACAAAACCGGGTTTATTTTGTTCTACGACAAGAGGGTTTAATTGGTCTTGCAGAATGCATCGGCAATTTCCTTGACTATAACGGAGCATCGCCTACCCAGGGCTTGATTCCGTAGCTGGATAACAGCTTAAACGGCCGTCGTAGGGTAGAGACGCTGCAAGGGTTTCAGTCGTGCCAGTCCTGTCCCGGCGGGGGGAAAGGGGGGGGGGGGGGACGAGTACGGCGTCACCGCCTCGGCCCACTAAAATACAACACGGATGACACGTTAATACAAGGCCTTTTCTTGTACCCGACCGCAGTGCAGTATAGTCGTATTAATGTATACGGCAGCGAGAAATCCGTACGAATCGCAAATTTGGTTGTTTACGGCTGCGGACGGCCGCAACGCATGCGGTATGGAACCCGGGAGCAACCGTTAGTCGCTTAACATGTGCATGATATGTAAACGGCTTAACACGGCGGGTTACCCCGCCCTACCATCGACTTTAGGCTATTCACTTCATTATTATGACCTTGTGCTCACGGCAACCCTGCCCGTCCAGGCGCCCACAGCATGGCGGGTGGCCCAGCGCGGCCTCCGAGCTCCGCCGGGTTACACGCATTGGGCCTCAGAAGGCCCTAGAAAGCATGCATGATGTCGCGAGGTGGGTGGCGGTGTGCGGCATTGCGGCGGTGCGGCGGTCATCCGCACGTAAACGACCATTGCCGCCCGCATCACAACTCCACACGACCCAATCAACGACCCGACTCCCACCCTACCACATCAGTGCCTACCCATTGAAGGGGTGCACCTTGACGGTGCCGACGGCAGCGGCGTGGCGGGGTGGTCTCGGCAGGTTTTCGGTGGCGGCGAGTCGGAGACGGGGCAAGAGGGGTTCCCAATGGCGGCGACTGGCGGGCAGCCACCGGATAATGGCGACACGCCTCCGAGCGGCATGCGAAAACGCGGCCGCGGAGCCACACGGCCCGCGGCCGACAAAGCGTGCAACACTATGCGCATTTCCGAACCCCATGCCGAGTGGGTGAGCCAGTTCGCGAAAGACAATCAGCTGCACCAACACGTTGTGGTGGACGAAGCGGTGGAGCTCCTAACACATCATGAGGGCAGCGGGGCTAATGCCCAACCCAATGGCCCCGAAGAGCCCTCCAACGAGGAGCACTGCCCGGCGGCGGAGCAGCAATTAACCTAGAAGAAGCCACGCAAAGGGACCGGGCACCCACGAAAGTATGTTGCGCGTGGCTCGGATGAGGCAGTGTCTTCGGCTGTTCTTTGTGTCTCTGCCCACATACAAGTGCTGATTTCTCTCCTCATTTACATGACACCCGCCGGTTTCCTCTATCCACGATGCAAACACCCAGTGAGCACCCAGAACATTGGAGTGAGCCAGCACAATCTGAGCATTAACTTACGCCTTCATTGCAACAACCCGACCTGCCCTTGGAAGAGCCACTTGGGGAGCAATCCGGGGGATCATAGAGATCACCTTGGTAGGAAGGATCTTATCACGAAGCGAGCTATTCATTCAGCGCTGTCCTGCGGGATGGGCTTTTCGCAGTTTCGAGAGTTTTGCCAAAACGCTCGACTCCGTGAGCTGTCATGGTGGCGCTTGCACGAACGTATTTTAAAGACGGCACGATATGTATCTTGAGTTTATGGGCAAAAGTTGTGCAGCTTGTCGCCGCGAGGAGCAGCGCGAGGAGGGTGCTGCGAGACAAAAGGCCGCAGGCAAGCCATTGGTTGTGGTTGTGGGTGCCAGGTTTTATTTCAGCCGGCGGAATGGCTATCATGGCACTGCCGTGTTCATGGACCACGCGACCAAAAACATCATCCACCGGGAAACCATAATGCGTAAGGAGACAAGATCATTGTGTGGCTCATTGAAGATGTAGCGATTGAGAACGGTCTAGATCACATCCAGAACAAATCAGTTGTTAATATTGTTGATAGCATTCATGACGACACAAAGTGCGTAGATGATAATTTAGCATGCCAAACGGATTACAACAAAGACATGTGGCATGTTGTTAGAAATATTACTTCCAAATTTGACGAGATTTTATATAACCAAATGCAGCGGCGTCGATGATGCTCTCTGCAAGGCAAATTTGGCATATTTTACGATGCCGGTTCTCACCTACTTGGCCAAGGAGCACAATATATCCGTATCTCCGGCGGCATGAAGAAGGACGTCGTCATTGGCCTCGCGTGGGACAAGCATTTGCACATGCAGAAGATTCATGCCCAGAACACCTATCGAGAACTCATTGCTACAGCATACCCGGAGCTGATGAGCAACCGTGTCGGCGACTGCATTCGTTGTTGGCTTTACAACTGCACTCGTCAAGCGCGCGCCCATCTGACAGACAATAGAGCAGGAGACTCAGTAAGCGGCAGCACCCCTGCGGTTGCTTTTGCCCTGGACATCACTGTGCGGCGTATTGTCAATGCAACGGATCATTTTGCTGCCAAGCATGACACGTGCCATGCTTTGCATGGCGCATCGGCCGAGTGTCGTTGCATGCCAGGATACGACAGGGCGCCTCGGTATCTTGTCGATGGACCCACATACAAGGCGGTACGATCATTCATCATCAAGTTCTGCTCCCCCATAGTGATCCCGCATCTGCCGCTGGCAAGAGAGAACTACTGGATCAAGACTGTCAACTCAGTTATCAGCAAGTATGCCAGCAAGCTGATTCTCTGCCATGCCACCACCAATGCACGCGCGAATGCAACAACAGTGGATTGGAACAGTAACATTCACAGGGAACCTCTTCGGAGTATCGCGCGCAAGACCAGCGTTTCCAACACCACTTGCAAGCGACCAGGGCAGGTGAACGTTCTGCCGCTGAAGGATCACACCTGGAAGCGGCGCGTATGAAATTACATGATCCATGGCAAGACAGAGCTGCGCACCGGACATAAAGCGCATGTGGGCGCTGCAAATGAATTGCACAGCATGCAAATGTAAATCAAAGTAAGTGAATTTGATTTAAATGTATTGTGCTTTCAGTTTTGCGCTTTACACACAGATGCATCCTCATGCGCATGTTGGGCCGTCAGCATCTCAGGATCATCATCAACTATAATATATACAATTTCATCTTGCCTCGCTGCGCCACTGTCGTCATGATCGTCCAACGGAACAGTCACCATCGCTTGCTCAATCTCCATTGCTATTTCATCCTAGCAAACAAGCTCTGCATCATCACTATATTCTACATCGTCAATGTCCTCCTCTAAGATGTGCGCGTCCTCATGCGGCGCGAGCTCATTAGGCGGGGGCATCAGGGGAAAGGAATTTGCTTCTTCCCGGGGGTTGAGCAGAATGTCGCATTCTCGGGTAGCCACCATGTTCAAAACAACGTGCTTTAGGGTTTTAGGGCTTAGGGTTTTAGGGTTTTAAAATAAAACGCGATTATTTTGCTGTCCAAAACAATATGCTATGCAGTCGACAAATACTTTGAGCATCATCATCCGGAACAAAGCTGGCGTAGTGGCTCTCATTCTGCTCTGGCCACCTGCATTTGATTACCGCCTCGGCTGCTGCCGTCAGCGGCGTCCTTGAGCCCCGTGAATATGCGCGTGTATTTGTTCATGCCGGATGTTGTTGTCGGCCTCCTTATCGTCGTGATGAATGAGGAGATCAACAATGTCATCATCATCCACCTCGCGCAAACAAACACGGCCTTGAGAGCTGCGTTCTCAGGAGGCCATGCATCCGTGGCCCTCCCTAATTGCTCGGCACTTTTCCTCCTTTGACGGCACATGGGACCTGCAACACTGTGCGTAGATCTTACTTCCGTGGCTACACCAGATAAGGTAGTGGGCTAGCCTGGGGTGGCACCACACGGCGCACCCGCACGGTGTTTAAAATCGGCGATATATAGCGCGCGTACATACGGTGTCTCATGTACCCGTACAAGGACCACCCCCATCCCACCCCCGAATCGGTCACTAGGAGTGCACACGACGTGAACGAGAGCCTCTAGACCACCACCCATGGGCCCTTATGGGCTAGGGTGGAGATATGGGCCGAGTCGACTTCGTAATTAATGCTCCCGCACCACTTCGTAAGGCTCGCGCACCGCTTCGTAAGTATACTATAAATAATACCCTGTATTTTTTCATCGGTAATCTTACCAGTATAATCACACTCGTCCATAGTCATTCCGTGACATACTCGTAATAAACTGCATCAGGCGCATATCACTGCTCATCATCACGACGCATCATCAACAGTGTATTTCGGGAGTGCCTGTCTAGAAGCCCGACAATCTCGCTGCGTTCTGGCCTAATCCGCGATAGCGCGCGCGGCAGTGCCAGTGAGCGGGCGCGCATCATTGGGCGGCGAGGTTCAGGGTTTTAGGCCGAGCATCCACACCGTTGGGGCAGAGGCTCTCCGGGGCTGGAAGTTCTTCATCTAAGACGCGCCGGACGATACCTGGGTTAGTTTCTGATGGAGACCAATTTAATAGCGAAGTCGACGGGACATGTCTTGCTGCGTGTCGCGGGATCAGTTGTACCGCGCCATGTACGTGTGCATCGAGAAGGACCCACTAGGGAAACAAAAGCTGCGGAAAGCCTTCGTTCAAGTTGTTCACGGCAATGTTGCTCGCGGCTACGGCCCCTTTTTCCTGCTACTTGTACATTAACCATCCCCATGAGGACACGGCGACCAACGCGCGCGGACTGAGAGAGACTTCCAAGCACAGGGTTTTTAGGGTTTTTAATCGTACGAGAGTTTTAAAGCCGGTGCGAAAAATATGGGTGCCGGCCCGCGCACTGCGCACACCACATCTGCCCATCACCCGCCCCCCAGAACCCACCTAGCCACCCGCCCCACAGGCCAAACCCCACTACGACCGCCCCCCAGAGGTCACCCTTGGTCCCTTCCCGCACGCTGACCGGGCGCCGGCCAGCCGTAAGCCTCCGGCGGAGGTGAGCTGCCCGCCTTAACGTCGCGGTTGGCCGTTGGTGCTGCGGCATTGCGCACTCGCCACTCTCACGGGCACCGCGCACGAGAGAGTTAGCCAGCCTCGCAACACCCGCTCTACCTGTGTAAATGGCCCAGGGGGGTAGGTATGGGTGTTGCCTATGGACCTTTAGGCGCGTGGGTTGTATCTGTCTTGCGTGTGCGGAGCCTCTTTGAGCGGCGCATGGTGCGCTCTGCCCCCCGTTTTCGGCGTGTACGCCGCAGCCCATACGGCCGCACTCAAAACCGCTGCACATTTCGCTGCCGCATGCAAGAACCGGCCCGGCGCACTGGGCATCAGCCGCCATGACCGCCCCGAAAGGCACTCCCCAGGAGCGCCGCGGACAGCCGACCGGGCGCTGGCCTGCCACAAGCGCCCGACGAAAGTGAGCTGGCCGCCCGCCCTTGGGTTGCTGAGGAGGAGGGGGGGGGGGTGTGGGAGTGATTACAATTACATTACGCATTCGCGGATCAATGCGAACGCCTCCCTGGCACCAATTAGTCTATAACTGCTCAGGAGGGTAGTTATGGGTGTTAGATATGAGCGTGTTGGGCGTTGGTGCTTGTGTGTGTGTGTGTGTGTGTGTGTGCGTGTGTGTGTGTGTGTGTGCGTGTGTGTGTGCGTGTGTGTGCGGACTCAGGTTGAAGATTGCATGGGGTGCTAAATCGCGTGTGCGGTGATGTGCACATGCAGCGGCATGCCTGGCTATAATGCGTGCTGCATCGAATGTTTGTTCGCTCAGCTCATGAAGGACGAGCCCCGGGACTCCGAGGCGCCGGAGCAGATGGCGCGCCGCTGGGGCACAAGGTTGGGAATGGGAGAGGGGGGGTGGGGGCTGGTGGGGGGGGGGGGGGGGGGGGGGAGGGGGCTGGGGGAGGGGCATATTGTGACATGATGCCACCCGAGGCAGTGCCAACCATGCAAGTGTGTGTGTGTGGGGGTGGGGGGGGGGGGGGGGGGGGGGGGGCATTTGGTTACAGGATGCTTGGCAATGCTGCCGCCGATCCAAACTAGCGACTGCACTTGTGTAAGGGGGGCTCGGGATGTTGAGAGCAGCTAAAGGGCACCCGGGGCGGGAAAGAGGGAGCGGGGCCCGTGATTGGGGAAGAGCGGGGACCCGCCTGCCTGCCATCATATCATTTACTTCGCAATCTCTCTGCATTCATATCACAACATCACTAGCTTAGCTATAGTGATACCCCCCCCCCCTCCCCGCACGTCGTGCGCTCAAGCCTGGGTATACGCGGCAAATGCCCGCCGGGATAAGAAAGTGATATTGGTCGTGTGCATGTGTGTGTGTGTGGGGGGGGGAGCAAAGAGCTGCCAATTGCTGCCAAGCTAGTGCGTTTTATTGGGGAAGGCATTGGGCAGACAATTGAGGAGATTTGTCCAGAGGATTGCCCAGCTGCGCCACCGCCTTCATTGTCCAACTGCGCCGCCTCCTCCGCATGCAGCTTCTCCGGGCTCACCAGCACTGCCTCCGCAGTCCTGCGGCCGTGCCTCCCGTGGCCCGCCGCCGCAGGCCATGAGGCGCGTGAGCATTAACGCTGCCACGCTGGGTATCTTGGCGGTCAACGCCTCGCGCTCCGATGCAGCGCGAGATGCTCGCCCGTCCGCTTGTGCCGCCGCAGTGACCGTGGGCATGCGCGCTGCCGCCCCGCCGCCCGCATCTGCACCCGCCGCGCCCGCCGCCATCACCCGTGCCACCTCCGCCCGTTCCACCCGCGCCGCTGCCGTTGCCCGCGTCGTCTTCATATGCTGCGGGATGGCTGTGCGGCCGGTAGCGGTGGTGTCGCGGCTGGTAGGTGCGTTTTAGTGGCACTACCGTGTGCTGCAAGCCGGCAGGTCGTATCGGCGCGCGGTGGTGCGCATAAAAAAATGCGGGTCTTTACAAAATCCGTGCGATGTGTCATGTGCGAGCACGGGCAAACCGCGCCCGCTGAGGCACGTCACACGATGGCTACCAACGCCGACCTCAACAATACCGAAGCCGCTCGCGTTGAAGCCGAGGTTCGAGCTCAAGTGCTTCAATATGGCAGCGCCTTCCAAGGAGTTCACGCCGGTGCCAAAGAGAGGCTTCAGCATGAGAACACATCGCTCTGCGATGCAAAGGGCACGAACCTCGCTGTCATCGACGTCTCCGATGCGAGTCCCATTGTTTGTCCTTTTTGTCAATTTGGTGCATCTACCTTGCTTGCTTTTCCTCCCACCTAGGACAAAAATGATCTGGCGTCTCGCTCGGGACTGGCATAGCTCGCGGCTTTGGTCATCATTAGGCGCATGAGGAGGACATATGTCCTGAAACTCTTTGTGATTGGGAGCCGAGATTGGTCATTGGGCTTGTGAAGTCGCGCGAGACTACCGAAGATACGTTGACCGTGGCTGTATACTAGTCCTTCCATCCCGATGCAAAGGGCACACCTCTCATGCCCCTATGGTTGTACGCGCAGACAAAAAGGGGGGAAGAAGCTGGTTGCCATAAGCTCGGAAGTGCTTGACGCTTCCTTGGTAGCTTGTTGAAGCCGTCTCCCTATCGTACACGAAGGCCATCCACAACCCGTCGGGAAGTCGCGAGGTGTTCAACGAGGACGGCACCATGGTCTCAAAGAAGTGGTATACGGTAAAAGCGTCCAAGTCGTGAAGACATACGCGCAAACTGGGTGGCAAATCAGCCAGCCGCGAAATGACTGCGTCCACGTCATGTCAACCACTCCAGCGCAACGCAAACCCGGCGGAGTCGTCAAGTTTAATGCAGCCTCGAAGAAGGACTTGCTTGAACTGGGGATGCTCAAGAACGAGTTATAAACTATTAGCAACGTCTTGTGGCTAGGCGATGGATTTAGTCATCATAATAAACTTTGACTTGCCTCCACTTTGTCCCACTTTGTACAAAATGCTCAAAAACAATCATTGGATATGCGTCGCGACTGGTGTGCACGCTGATGAATGCCGCCATGTACCCTAGGTCCACAAACCCAAGCTACACCACCCGTGAGTCTTAGATACTGATAGTAGCCCCGGGAACTAGGGTATAATAACCATACCCTACGGTGCAAAATAAAATCCGCGGTGCAAAAAAAGTTAAATTGCTGTTACTATCACTCATCTAGTACGCACACCAGCATGTAGTCCATGCTAAGTGCCCATCGATGACACGTCTTGACACGGAGTTTCGGCGCGCAGCTCGTCCAGCTCCGGAAGGTGCCTCAAGATGGCTGGTGATGTAATGTGCTCCACGTCATGCTCCATCTCGTCGCTGAGAGCGAAGCACTTCTCGAACGCCTTGCAAGGAAGTTGCACGGGCCACCGATGATGCATCCACTCGAGCAATTGCCGCAGGCGGCGTTGATGATTTGCGCTCCGGAGCATATGATCCACGATATGTATCAAGTCGTAGTGGTATCCGTCGACGAAGTTGTTGAACCGACGGCATGCCATCAAATAATAAGAGCCCTTGCTTGGCACGCCCCTTCTTGCCTCCGGTCCCGTCGAGGTCGATGATGTCGGTCAGCTCCGGCGTCGTATCCGGCATGGCTTGCACGGGCGCCAAACGCTCCCGTGTGTGGCCACTCAATTGCAGACGTCCGGCAGATTGACGCTGCCTCCGGAGCTCCTTCCAGTCCGGTATCTCGTCCTCATGTTCCCTCAATGGCATGGCAGTGCAGTGCTCTAGCTCCTCACTATCTAATGGGCAGTCCGGTTTCTGCAGATTGTCGGCTTTGGGGGCCTCCGCGCGCAGGGCGTAACATGCGCCCGCAACAAGCGATTCGCCATGAAGCGATGCCTCGACCTCCGGCTCCGTCTGTGTGCTCCTCATCACTGTGAGATTCAGATGTGACGCAAGTGTGCCCTACTGGTGACGAACGACGACATACGGGGACGATACGGGACGGACGAGGGACGTGGATTTCATACCGAGTAGCGACGACTATCGCGCGCGACATGTAAAGTACTATATGAATTTCTCGTTTCCATAATTTCATCAAATCGATATGCGCACGCGGGCTCGCGTGTCGCCCGCCGACGCGGAGCACCCGGGCTAAGTACAGGCGGCTGCACGTACTCACTGCACATCGCCGCACATCGATGCACATCACTGCACATCCCTGCATATACAACGCTGCACATCCCTGCACGCGCATGAAGTACGGGGTAGCCTGGCGGTCACCGCCGCTCACCGCTGAACCAAGCGCGGACAGCCGCGCACTAGCATTTGTGCTCCCTGCCGGTGGTGGGCTACATCCACCCCAACTCTCAACCCCCCCCCCCCCCCCCCCCCCCCCGCGCGCGCGCGCGGCAGCAGGCATGCCGGGAGAGGGATGGATATCGAGTGTGTCGAAGAATGGCGTGTACACATGCAAGCACTGCCACGGCATCGTGACGGGCAGTAGTGAAAAGACGGCGCGAGAGCGGCACTTCCGGAAATACCCGAACTGTAGCCACTCGTTGAAGCGTGCGGCTAAGTTGCACCGCAAGGCCGCCTTTTTACAAGCAGCAGCAGGGCGGCAGCAGCAGCAGCAGCAGCGGCAGGGGCGGCAGCAGGAGTAGCTGCAGCCGTCGGAAACGGCCCGCCGGCGCCGGTCTCGGAGGACGATGTGATGGGTGTGGGGGAGGACCCCGTTGGCGAAGACGGTATGGGCATCGACGCGCCTGCGTGGCCGCCGGCGGACGTGGAAGCTGCCGATGAGGGCGTGATACGGAAAGGCGATCCCAGTGACTTCTACATGAAGGTCATCGCCAAGAAGTTCCGGGGAGTATGGCACTACGGCGTGATAACCGGCGTCGTTACCGAGTGGGTGTTGGAGGACTACGGCGGGGCGACCCAGTGGCGCGCTGTTTTCGAGGACGGTGACATTGTGGACCTTCTGCGTTCAGAGGTGAGTGGGCCCGGCTTGCGTGCTGGTGGCACCACTCAACTGCGGTTGTATGGAATCACACGCACCCGCCCGGTCGGCGTGGCAGGTTGTGGAGGCTATGGCGGCTGCCCAGGAGCACCCCCCTGTGGATGCGGACGGGGATGCTCGCTTGGTAACCGTCCATGAAGGCGATGACTTGTCCAGTGAATCACGCACCTTGCCCGGCGTGCGTTCAACACAACCCGGCTGGCGGAGGCCAAGCAGAACACTGGCTGCCATGGCGTGTGCCATGTGCCTGTGGTCCTGGGCTATGTCAGCATGGTCAACCTCTTCCCCCTCGCGCCGTTCCACCTGTTTTTTTTTGGCTTGGGAAGGGACTTCTGGAGGAAATTTGTCACCGTGCAGTGCCACATTGGATTCCGAGGTATGAAGCAGGAAGACCGGCGCCAGGCTTTAGTCCCGATAGCCAGCAACTTTGGACGCGGGTTGCGCCCTTCGTTTGCGGTGTCCAAGAAGTCGAAAGGTAACCCCCCCCCCCCCCCCCCCCCCCCGGGCGTGGGCGTGGGCGTGGGCGTGACGGCATTCCCCTCCATGACTGCAGGGTCAGGCTAGGTGACGGTGCAGTCCGGCTGGGTCATGGAGGACTGCTTGCACCACATGGAAACGTTTTCCATTCTTAACGCCGGTCCGCTGTTCGAGGAGGCCCGGGTGAAGGCGATCATGACCGAGAAGGAGCTCGCGTCCCCAGCGGTGGTGCGTTTGGTGTCGCGACTGGCGGTGCGTGGGCACATGTACAAGCGCCTGCAAGGAGCTGCGTGGTTCGTCACGCGGTGGGGGTTGCAGAATGTGACGGAGGAGGACGGCCCCGAGCGCAAGGCGCAGGTGGACGCGCTCACCAGGGAGGGGAGGACTCGATACCCAGCGCGGCGCCAAGTCGCGGTGGCCGGGGCAGCGCGGCGCCAAGGCGCGGCGGCCGGGGCAGCGCGGCGCCAAGGCGCGGCGGCCGGGGCAGCGCGGCGCCAACGCGAGTGGGATGGGCGGGGCAGCGGTTGCTACCGAGTGAGGCGTAGCATCGTTTGCAGTAGCAACGCAGCCTTTCCGGTTGCATAGTGTGACACCGCCTGGATGTAACCCAGCAGTACGCGCAAAGTGCAAGTGTTACACGTCCGTGTGCCCCACCCAATGACATTGGGCCCGACCTCACTGACGGCATGTCTCGCTCTCCTTCATCTCCTGGGCCGTCCGCCGCCTCACCCTGCGCACCCTACCAGCCGCGCGTGCCTTCTCGGAAGCCTCACACACGGCGGCGCGAGTCGCGTCGTGGAACGCGTCCCTGACATGGCGGAACTCCGCCCTCACCGTGGCCGTGGTCGGGCAGGGGACTGCCCGCTGATGGGTCGTCGTGCATGGGTACTTGGGGCCGCACAAAGCCGGGGTGCCGTCGCAGCAACACTCCCAGTCCGTCCGTTGGCCGCAGTACACGCATGACGGGCGTCCGGCCTGGACACGCACATGATAGTGCATGTGGCCGCCTCCCGCCACTGCTCGTAGTGCTCAGGTCAACATGGCGACGAGCAAGTCGGCATGTCCCGCAGGTGGCTGCGGGGCGGGTGGCGCGAGCGCAGCCTCGCTCTCCTCGACAACCCCCTCAGCCCGATCAGTCGCCTCGACCACGGCCTCCTCCGCCTCCTGACGCGGCGCACCAGGCGCATCATCGTCGCCTGGCAGGGCGTCCCCCCCCCCGCAACGGCGCCGTCGGCGGTGGCCGACGCCGTCGTGGCGGGGTGTTTTGAGGAGGTGGCCCTAGACATAGGTGGGGCCGGCACCGCCATGTGTTGCTCCACATGCGGTGCGGTTCCTGACGCGACAGCTCCGTCGCACCGGTACCGGCGCCGGCACCCCACGCCTGCTGGGCTTACCACCAACCGGCATGTTTCCTTTGGGAGGCGGTTCATCCGCGTCGGAGGTGAGCGGCGGTGCCGGTGTGGGTGTGGATACTGCCCGGCCATTAGGGCTCCCGCCGCCTGCCGCTCCGCCGACCCACGCCGCGGCGTGTGCTGCGCCCCGCATAGTCGCCTCGAATATATTATACATGACGCGGAGACGGGGGGGGGGGGGGGGGGGGGGAATTCGTGTGTTTCGTATGTCGGCGGAACGGCGTGCGAAGCTGCGGCTGGCGAAGGTGGTGGAAGTAAGCGTGGCGGCGTCGGCGGCGTATTACCGTGCGTGCATGCGTGCGCAACCCCGCGGCAGCAAGCGCCGGACTCGGCGTGTGCCGGCGGCAGAGCTGCGAAGCCATGGACACGGTACGGGATGCCAAGTCTGGCTAAGCAACTGCCGAGGCTGGCGGCTTAACCCCCATGTCCGGCGGTTGAGGGACGGAAAGTGCGTAGAAGTTGATCGGCAAAGCGGGCATATAAGCCTGGCTGTGCTAGGTTCCTATTAAGTAATGGCGGTTTGTGCTAAGTAATTCGTAGGGGTGGACCATGCAGCGCAGGTAGGGGGCGGTATAAATGAGGCCGGGCACATATACTGCTCCACGAAACGACACTGTCGCACGTGTAGTTGAATAGAACCCCACCCCCCGCCGGGTCGGCCCGCCGACCCGCCACGGCATGTAATATATGTCATGCATCGCCGGGGTATGTGTGAGTGGATGCCCCGCCGCCACATCCCCCCCCCCCCCCCCCATTTACACTTGTGCACTCATTAAGTTTGGGCTGGTTTCGGAGCAGTACATGTACGTATGTATATACATACAATGGAACGTAGGACCTGCGCGGAAAGAGGCGGGGCTTGCGGAGTGCGTTGGGGGTGCGTAGAGTAGCGTGCTGCAAATACTTGGGGTGCATCGGACGCCGGATGCCCATTCACCCAGCGTAAAAGACGCGTACGTAATATTCACACTATATATATTAACACGCAAATGTGTGAAAACCGGATATTCCGTGCCGGATGGGTGGGAATACGGCGTCCGATGCAGCCAAAACCCCAGCAACACGCTATTCTATGCACCGCCAATGCACTCCGCCAGCACCGCCTCATTCTCTGTCGATTTCGAAAACGCCTTCACATTATCTACCGCTAATTGCAATCGCCACCGTGTAATGTTGTCACGATGTGCGCACACAGCAACACTTACTATCGGTTCCGACGCGGATGGAGGCGGGGCTTGCGGAGTGCGTTGGGGGTGCGTAGAGTAGCGTGCTGCAAATAATTGGGGTGCATCGGACGCCGGATGCCCATCCACCCGGCGTAAAAGACGCGTAATATTCACACTATATTAACACGCAAATGTGTGAAAACCGGATATTCCGTGCCGGATGGGTGGGAATACGGCGTCCGATGCAGCCAAAACCCCAGCAACACGCTATTCTACGCACCGCCAATGCACTCCGCCAGCACCGCCTCGTTCTCTGTCGATTTCGAAAACGCCTTCACATTATCCACCGCTAATTGCAATTGCCACCGTGTAATGTTGTCACGATGTCCGCACACAACAACACTTACTACCGGTTCCGACGCGGATGGAGGCGGGGCTTGCGGAGTGCGTTGGGGGTGCGTAGAGTAGCGTGCTGCAAATAATTGGGGTGCATCGGACGCCGGATGCCCATCCACCCGGCGTAAAAGACGCGTAATATTCACACTATATTCACACACAAATGTGTGAAAACCGAACATTCCGTGCCGGATTGATGGGAATACGGCGTCCGATGCAGCCAAAACCCCAGCAACACGCTATTCTATGCACCACGAATGCACTCCGCCAGCACCGCCTCATTCTCTGTCGATTTCGAAAACGCCTTCACATTATCCACCGCTAATTGCAATTGCCATCGTGTAATGTTGTCACGATGTGCGCACACAACAACACTTACTACCGGTTCCGACGCGGATGGAGGCGGGGCTTGCGGAGTGCACTGGCGGTGCACAGACTAGTGTGCTGCAAATAATTGGGGTGCATCGGATGCCGGACGCCCATCCAACCGGCGTAAAAGACGCGTAATAGTCACACTATATTCACACACAAATGTGTGAAAACCGAACATTCCGTGCCGGATTGATGGGAATACGGCGTCCGATGCAGCCAAAACCCAAGCAACACGCTATTCTATGCACCGCCAATGCACTCCGCCAGCACCGCCTCATTCTCTGTCGATTTCGAAAACGCCTTCACATTATCCACCACTAATTGCAATTGCCACCGTGTAATGTTGTCACGATGTGCGCACACAACAACACTTACTACCGGTTCCCACGCGGATGGAGGCGGGGCTTGCGAAGTGCATTGGCGGTGCGTAGAGTAGCGTGCTGTAAATACTTGGGGTGCATCGGACGCCGGATGCCCATCCACCCGGCGTAAAAGACGCGTAATATTCACACTATATTCACACACAAATGTGTGAAAAGCGGACATTCCGTGCCGGATGGATGGGAATACGGCGTCTGATGCAGCCAAAACCCCAGGAACACGCTATTCTCTGCACCGCCAATGCACTCCATCCGCAACCCCCGCCTCATTCCCAGTCGTACGTGCTTGTGCACACGCACGGAATGCTTGCACTGCTCCGAAACCACTGTCACATACCCGGCTCATTGGGTACCGATTGCGGCGCATGCACGGCTAGATATTTGTTTACATAAACCGGGGGGGGGGGGGGGGGGGGGGGCACAGTGTCCCGCTACTCACTCTGCATTGGATTAGGGCGACGATTGCAAACAAGACGAGGAGGCGCGAATGAACTGCTCCGAAACCACGCGATGTGCCCAGTGACCTCCATATCCAGCACGTCCACCGATGCAAGTAATAAGGACAGGACCCCCCCCCCCCCCCCCCCCCACCCGCCAAAGTGGAGGAAGTGTAGGAGTACAACCGGAGCATGACGTGATCCATTGTCGCTTATTTACAAGCACGGGCGGTGCTGCCAGACCCGATCGTCTACGGCCGATATAATATTCACACTATATTAACATCGGTGCACACCGCCGCACACCGCCGCACAACGCTGCGCACATCCGCGCACATTCGTCGCGCACATATACGCGCGCCCTACCGCACATATTATCCCGGATTCACTCGGTGAAACCGCGTATTCATTACGCCGTGCTACTTCAACAATACACATTGCGAAATTACACCGACACAATGCCGCACCGACTCGCTCTTGACAATACGTGCATATAAATAGTAGTGGCGCGCTGCTCCTCGCCTCCGATGTGTCGTTGACTGCTGCGGAAGGCGGTCGTCGACTGGGTGTTAGTTTCTCCACCTCGCCCCCCCCCCCCCCTTCACCGCTCACAGCGCCATGGCAGACCTCGCCCCCCGGGCAAAAGTGGGCGGCGAGCCTTGTTGTCTCGCGTGTCCGCGCCGCCGGCATCGAGGAGGAGGAGAAAGACATGAGGAAACGCGTGACAAGGTGGGCGCGCAACAAAACACTCCACCCTCCACATTAGCACGCACCCACTCGTGGCTAACTTGTGCCGCGCGCAGGTTCGTCCGGGAGCGCCGTAAGGCCCACCTCAACGCCAAGGCTTCCACAGTGCCAGCGGCGCAACTCGTGGTGGCCGAGGAGGCCGCATCCTCAGCCGCTTAAAGGCGAAACGATTGTGGCTTGTTGTGGGCGTCTGGGCACAGGGGGCGTCCCGACGCCAAGGTAAGGAAGCTCATGGCGGCGTCGTCGACGGCACAGCCTCCCGGGGTGGTGAAGACACTGACGGATGACAAGAAGCGGAAGAGGTCAGTGAAGAAGCGCCGAGGTAAGAAACTGACGGTCGCGGAGTCGGAGGCGGAGGCGGAGGCGGAGGCGGAGGCGGAGGCGGAGGCGGAGGCAGCGAGATCGTCGAAGCGGAGGGTCCCCCGGGCACGCAAGAACAAGAACAAGCAGTAGCCCCCCCCCCCCCCCCCCCCCCCCCGCCCCCCGCCACATGCCCCGACGGCAGCTGTCGCGAATATTGTAATTCAAACATTCTTCGGCAAACCGCTGCCTGCCCCCGCCCCCCCCCCCCCCTCGCGAATATTTATGTAACGTGAGCGCTCTTTGGCAAAACATGGCAGCCAAACCGCCCATCTGATGACCTTTGATCGGACGGCTGGCAGGCCCGTTCAGCAGTTCTAGGTATAATGTACACAAAACTCCCCACTGTTACCAAATACGTACGGCTGCGATTTGCGCTCCCATGTACTAATAGTCGTAGTTATCCACAGGACGACTCGTCATCGCGCCCGGGTTCGTACTAGATACCCGGTACCGGCTTAATAAATATATCGCGTACTACCCGGTACTACACGGACAACCTTGTACCTTATACGTCAGTGCCATGTAACACGTCACAGGGCTAGTACGACTACCAGAATGATTACAAAAAGGATTTATCGCCCGCCGGCAATAACGCCGGATGTACTCGCACGTAACTGGATGGACGTGCCGCCACCAGCAGCAGCCTTCACGGATAAATAATAGTCGCTAGTAGTAGTGCTTCTTCACCCGTATGTCACATCTGAATCTCACAGTGCATGCACATCGTCATCATCGTCCGAGTCCGCCACCATATCCGGCAGCTCCACATCGCTATGAGGGTCGGCGTCCATGGGGCTGGCGTGCAGGGCGAAGCATGACGCAATGACGTTCGCGACATGGTCAGGCACGTCCTTCTCCAAGCAGGGCATGAAGTCCTCCTCGTCATCTGAATCGGCTACAAGCTCCGGCAGCTCAGCTTCGCTCGTTCCATCGTCATGCTGCTCCGGCTGCATTGCAGCGTCGGCGCCCGCGTTGTCCGGTTGGTTCGCGAAGCATGACGTGCCCGAGGCAGGCTCGCGCTGCAGCTCGATCCGGCAGATGAAGGAGGATGAAAACGTCGAATTAGCTGCGGCATCGGGCTCCCCCCCCCCCCCCCGCGCCCCCCCCCCCCCCCCCCCCCCCCCAAAAAAAAAACTTCTGACGGTAGTCCGGAAGGTGGGCCGCCCGGTGCCAACATGGTCTGCGCCGCGAGTGGCAGCTTGCGCGGGACTTGCACCTTGGGCATGTTGTTGCGCACCAACGGAATGGCTACTTGACGGCTGAGGTCAGCATGTGGATGGGGACGATACGAGGCAGCGTGCCCCCCCACGTCGATGACCATGACACGATGCGAATGACAAAGTGCACATGATGACGTCCGGCAAATGCTCGCCTTCAGGAATGCCCAACGATGGTCACTCGAACTTGCGCTCCCAATCAGTGTCCGGGTTGATCGCGTACGAGATGCGCCCCACAAGGCGCTGCATCTCCATCTTACCGCCCATACCATGCATGGACATGGTCTGCAGCGTGGCGTCCACCTCGCCCGGCTTCGTGCGATCCACCACGCGCCGGTGTACACCGTTGTAGTCGCAGCCGGTGTTCAACAAGTATCCAATAACGTGTCCAATAAGTATACCCACACCGCCAATGCCGATAACGGTCAACGTGCAGTCCACGTAGATAGCACTGTGGCTGTCTTACTCCGGGTAGTCCGGGTATGCGCTGCGCTGCGTCTTTCGCAACTGCCGTAGTTCCGAAGATGCGACTGATAGCCGGCACCGAGTCTCCAACGGCTTGACGCCATGTTGCACCACGTCCACTGGATGAATGCTTGCTTGAGGCTCCGCTAGTGACGAGGACAAAGGCGGGAAACTGGCGCGTGGGAGGGACAGACCAAAGACATTCTGCACGGCTGCGGCAAAGACGCGCGTCAAGTCGAGATGCGCGCAGTCAGCAACCCAGAAGAGCCGCGCCATCGCCTCAAGCGCCGGGCGGCTTACTGAAGCACCGTCGCCCATGCCACGGCCATGTGGTCACGAATGTCAAGCCCTCCACGCATTGCAGTGTCGCGTGCCTCCAGCCACCTTGCAGCATGCTCGGAGGTCATGTTCGATACTACAGCAACGGGAAGTCCGGGGAACTTGGCGTGTTGTAGCGCCGTGCGCCGGCGCTGCAAAAGCTGCTGATTGCGGATGTCCAACATGTTCGGGGTGATCGCTTCTTCTCGACGGCGGCCCTCGTAGGATGCAGGAACCTCCTAAAAAACTCGACTGCCGGCTCAAAGCCTTGGGGCTGCTGCTTGGTAAGTCACTCGCGATGGGCGTCCCATTCGGGATGGCGTATGTAAATTCGGTGCCGATCCTGGGGACAGCACTGCCGGGCGTCCTCGCTGCCTTTGTACTATAGTCGACTCCGGTGTCCGGTCAGTCCCCACATATCGCTCACTGCAAGGAGCTCCAAAGAAGTCCCCACGAAGCTCACGAACGGGTAGCTCCACGCATTACGCTCCATGTAGCAAAGTGCCGTGATCGACGGTGTCGACGCAATCCAAGAAGGGGTCCGGCACCTCGACGGCCAAGCGCATGGCATCCGCAA
>VCJN01000214.1:0-25840 GCA_006384855.1 Tetraselmis striata | reverse complement strand
AGAAAAGCTGCAATGTTGCCAGAAAACATGGCGCAGCAACTGCTGATCAAGTTGGAGCTGGCGGAAAACGGGATGGAAACTTGTGTTGGTTCCTAACATAGTTCTCAGTCATTAAGAGGACTTTGAACTTCGGTGTCAACATGTATTGTTGAATAATATTAGCGATTGCACCGAAACATACGGAACCCAGTCATCCGCAGCTTCCGAAAAGTTACGGTACCTTACTTTGAAAAGCAAGGTGGAACCAGAGGCATATAGCCGTGGATAGATTGCAACTTTGCAATCCAAAACTTGGGCTATAACAGGGTTATCTGTTCGTGTGACTTCTCTGCCAATCAAAGGATCTGGTAGATCCGATTGACATGTTGATGTGTCCCATTTTCGTAATTTGGAAATGTGGAACACTGGGTGGCACTCCAACTGTGGAGGCAGGTCAACACGATATGCCTGAGGTTGATCATTTCAATGATCTTATATGGACCGAATATTTTTGTCGTAACTTTGGACAGGGCTGCCCTCTTATGAGAAGGTCGTCGGTCCGGATCATGATCTTATCACCCGGTTCAAAGGTAGTAGGTTTGTATGTAAGCAGCGTAGTAGTGTTTTTGATATTCTTTAGCTATTTTAATATTCTCATGAACCAGGTTATGAATGTTTTGTAGATCGGAGATAAGGTCGAGAGAAGGCTGCCTAATGTGAGTAAACGGTGGACCATGTCCAACGGGTGCGGGGGTGAAACCCATGCACCGCTTGAAACGGATGTGTTTGGTTGAAGATGACTCCGAGTTATTATAATTGAACTCTGCCAACGGTAAGTAATGGAGCCATTCAGTTTGGTTATTATAACAGAAGGCTCGTAATAGCTGCTCTATGATTTTATTAAGTATTTCTGTTTGGCCATCAGTCTGTGGGTGGTAAGCTGTGCTGAGGTTAAGGGAAGTACCCAACTCAGCAAAAAGCTCTGAAAATATTCAGAGGTGTATTTGGTATCTCTGTCACCCACCATACAAACACTAAGGCCATGAAGTTTGTAAATATTGGTAATATACAGGTGAGCAAGCTGTTTGCAGTTATAGATTTAGTACAAGGTACAAAATGGGCCTGCTTTGAGAAGAGGTCCACAAAAGTGGCAATGCTGTCATAACCATCGACCACAGGTAAGTTGGTAATAAATCAAGGCTGAAATATTCCCAAGGCCTACATGGAGTAGGCAAGGGGTGCAAGGCTGCAGCGGGTGCTTGATTGTGCTGTTTTGTGAGTTTGCAAACCTTGCAATCCTTGATATGAGACTTGATAGTCTTATGCATATGTGGCCAAAAAAAGTTTCTCTTGACAAGCGTCTCTGTGCGCTCAACACCAAGATGACCAGCTGTGGGTGTCATGGCATTCAGCCACGATCCTCCTTTTCAAATTGGCATCATTGGGAACATATATTTTATCACCCAACATGTACAAGTTGGAAATTTGGTCAAGAGAGACAGCAGGTGGGCAGCGCGGAGCCATAAATTTGGATCGCACACATAAGCCCGTTGCAACTGTTGGATAAAGTCATTGTCCATCTGAAAAGAGACAGTGGTAAGGGCGAGCCAATCCGTGAGGTGTTCAAGATCTTCCTCAAAGGATTGATGATAGAATATGTCCAATGACTGTTTCAAGTCGGGACGACGACTGAGTGCATCAGCCATATTCTGCTCTCCCTTTTTGTAAAGGATAGTCATATTCCGCGTAAAAGCAGAGATGACTTGCATCCAACCGGCATGTCTTCTACCCACAACTTGTTGAGTGGGCAGATGCCTAAGTGTAGTATGATCAGTAACGACATAAAAATGTGCACAGCCTTCCAGGAAATGACGCCAGTGCTGTAGGGCAATGACAACCCCCAAGAACTCAGTATCATAAGTGGAATAATGGAGCTGAGCACCTTTGAGCGCCTTCGCCAAGTAGGCAATGGGACGCAACTGTTTTGTCTTTGGATCGACCTGAAGCAGGACAGCCCCTACCGCAAAACCACTTGCATCAGTGGCTACGGTAAACTCAGCTTGAGGACCCGTAACAGGGGCCATAAGCACCGGAGCGTGTGTCAGCTTGTATTTAACAGTTTGAAAGGCTTGTTGATGTATAGATGTCCATGCTTTAATAGTATCTAATTTGGTAAGATCAAACAAGGGTTTAGCAATGCTGGCAAAATCTGGTATAAACTTACGGTAAAAGCCGGCAAAACCCAGAAACGCACGAACATCAGTAATATTGCGGGGCACTGGCCAATCTGTAACAGCCTTAACTTTCTCCGGGTTTGGTAAAACTCCGGATTCGGTAATATAGTGTCCCAAAAAGACAACGTGTGATTTAGCCCAGTGGCACTTTTTAGGTGATAAGTATAAGTGGTGTTTGGCAAGCGTGACAACACTTGCTCAAGATGGCGGAGGTGGTCCTCCGGGTTCCGGCTGAAGATGATAATATCATCTAAGTAGCATAGGACAAAGTCGTTAAGTATATTGGTATCTTGTCCAAGTTCATCAGCCGTGCCATCAAAAACTGCATTAATATAAGCCTGAAAGGCTCCAGGGGCAGTCTTCAAGCCAAAAGGGAGAAGTCTCATCTCAAACGGGAATGGGACAAGATTATAGCGTAAACGGTAGAGGCCACTATACTTCACTTATGACTCACTGAAAATGGGACAATATCATAGCTTTAAACCCTGTGCAGGTTTTTAGGGTTCTCGTGTACTGGCACAAAGTACATGATCACTTGGTGGCGGCGGAACGAGGCAAAGGCGGCGGGTCGAGGCAGGTTCTCCGAAGGTAGGTAGGTAGGTAGGTTGCCGCGAAGTTGAGGCAGTTCTCCGCCTCCCACACCTGTCTAACAGTTCTCGCTGAAACAAGTAGGAAGTAGGGCTGCGGGTCAGTATGGGTTCCCCATTGCGGGCTATACACGAACTTCGCGCTGCACTTGGGGAGGTGCGGGAACTCATTCAAGATCATGAGGGAATGTTGAGTAGGGAAGTTCTCGAGATGGCAACAAGTTGTATCGGGTTTGCCGTCGGGTATGCCCGTCTCCTCGCGTGGGGCAGCCTTGCGTGATGTTGCGACCTTGGAAGAGTCGTTAAGGGGGGGTGGCCAGCGCCCCCCTGCGTCTTTGGCCGAAGTAGTGGCGTCTGAAGAGGGTGCCGCAGGCAGCCCCGGTATGCAAGGCAGCGCTAAGCGTTCCGACACGGCAGTTGCAGGGGCCACACGGCCCACCCCGGCTGGGGCTGAGGTACAGCCACACCATATCGGTCACTGGCTTCCTGCCGAAGACGGCCACACTGAATATGCCGACTACAAAGCGGGCAAGTCGGTAATCTCAGGCCTCTCTACTAATTGGCGGTTCTTGTATGCCTCGGCGGCTACAAAGGTATGATGCCCCTCCTCAAACAATTTCCGCGTGCAGGTAGCAGTCACCTGCGGTTGAACCAACGGATACATTGCAGCAAGACCGCCCACCTTGCGACTGGCGTCGCTTCTTTTGAGGCCGGTTGCGACTATGTGGCAGCAAGGCGAGGGGGTACGTCGCTCGTGCAGCTAGCAGTCGGGGGATGTGGGTAGGTTGAACGCGCGATGGCGACATAATTAGCAAGCCATAAAAATGCAAAGGTGGACAACAACATTATGTCGCAGCAAGGCCGACCACCTTGGCAACGTGTGTCGCTTCTTTTGAGGGCGGCTGCGACTCGTTGGCGGCGGGCGAGGAGATGCGTCGCTTGTGCCAGCTTTTGCACTCGGGGGCTGTGGGTCGAATGTGCGATGGCGACATTATCATTAGCAAGCCGAAAACTGAAACAGCCCAGCATAGCCTTACCTCGCAGAAAGGCCGCCCACCTTGGCGACTCGCGGCGCCTCTTGCAAGCCGGCTGCGACTCGTCGGTAGCAAGGCAAGGTGGTGCGTCGCTCGTGCCAGCTGTTGCACTTGGGGGCTGTCGGACGAACGTATGATGGCGACATAATTAGCAAGTCGGAAACTAACTAAAACAACCTAGCATAGCCTTACAACATCGCAGTAAGGTCACCCACCTTGGCGACTCCCGGCGCCTCTTGCGAGCCGGCTGCGACTCGTCGGCAGCAACGCGAGGGGGTGCGTCGCTCGGGGCTGTGGGTGGAACGTGCGATGGCGGCATAATAATTAGCAAGCCGGAAACTACATGAGCCCATAACCCATAGCCTTACATCACAGCAAGGCCGTCCACCTTGGCGACTTGCGTCGCTTCATTTGAGGCCGGCTGCGACTCGTCGGCAACAAGGCAAGGGGGTGCGTCGTTCGGGGGCTGTGGGTCGAACGTGCAATGGCGACATAATTAGCAAGCCATAAAAATGTTAAGGTGGACAACAACATTGTGTCGCAGCAAGGCCGACCACCTTGGCGACGTGCGTCGCTTCTTTTGAGGGCGGCTGCGACTCGTCGGCAGCAAGGCGAGGGGGTGCGTCGCTTGGGGGCTGTGGGTCGAACGTGCGATGGCGACATAATTAGCAAGCCATAAAAATGTTAAGGTGGACAACAACATTATGTCGCAGCAAGGCCGACCACCTTGGCGACGTGCGTCGCTCCTTTTGAGGGCGGCTGCGACTCGTTGGCACCAAGGCGAGGGGGTGCGTCGCTCGGGGGCTGTGGGTCGAACGTGCGATGGCGACATAATTAGCAAGCCATAAAAATGCAAAGGTGGACAACAACATTATGTCGCAGCAAGGCCGACCACCTTGGCGACGTGCGTCGCTTCTTTTGAGGGCGGCTGCGACTCGTTGGCGGGGGCGAGGAGATGCGTCGCTTGTGCAAGCTTTTGCACTCGGGGGCTGTGGGTCGAATGTGCGATGGCGACATTATCATTAGCAAGCCGAAAACTGAAACAGCCCAGCATAGCCTTACCTCGCAGAAAGGCCGCCCACCTTGGCGACTCCCGGCGCCTCTTGCGAGCCGGCTGCGACTCGTCGGCAGCAAGGCGAGGGGGTGCGTCGCTTGGTGGCTGTGGGTGGAACGTGCGATGGCGGCATAATAATTAGCAAGCCGGAAACTACATGAGCCCATAACCCATAGCCTTACATCACAGCAAGGCCGTCCACCTTGGCGACTTGCGTCGCTTCATTTGAGGCCGGCTGCGACTCGTCGGCAACAAGGCAAGGGGGTGCGTCGCTCGTGCCAGCTTTTGCAATTGGGGGCTGTTGGGTCGAACGTGCGATGGCGACATAATTAGCAAGCCGAAACAACAGAAGCCCAGGATAACTTACATCGCAGCAAGGCCGCCCACCTTGGCGACTGGCGTTGCTTCTTTAAGGCCGGCTGCAACTCGTCGGCAGCGGGGGCAGGGAGTGCGTTGCTCGTGCTAGTTTTTGGAGTCGGGGGCTGTCAGTCGAACGTGTAATGGCGACATAATTAGCAAGCCGTATAAAAACACAAAGGTCCACCACAACATTATATCGCAGCACGGCCACCCCCCCCCCCCCCTCTCCACCCTGCCTTCCATCCCGCCTTTTCCGCATCTCTTACAATGGGCATGGTGGTTGTCGCGCCTTTAGCCTCCGAGCCGCTGGCATCCGGCACGCCCTCACCACCGCCTAATGCTAGCGCCAATCCAGAGAGTGTGGCTGCCGACGCGCCGGCTCCCTGCCCGCCGCTCTCCCCCGCGTGGCTATCGCTAGGCGTAGGCAAGCCCTCGGCCGCATCGCCAGCGGCAGCCGCCAAACTCGGCGACATGTCTGCCGCTGGCGGGCCCTGCCCTTGACCCGCCACTGACTGCGTATCGGCCCAGCTAGGTCCAATGGCCAAGGCCGCCACGCGACGAGAGCGTTTGGCATGCGGGTTAGGAGCAGCGCCGCGAGTGGGTTCGTCGCTCGGGCCAGCTTTTGCGCTTGGGGTCTGCGGGGGCCAACGTGCGATGGCGACTCAATTAGCATGCCGTAAAAGTAACAAGTGCGCAACGGCAACAAAGGTGCAGCGGGTCCAACCCACCTTGGCGACATGAGGCGCCCCTGTCGAGGCCGGCTGCGACTCGGGAGCAGCGCTTCGAGGGGGTGCGTCGCTCGGGCAAGCCTCTGCGCTCGGGGTATGCGGGGCCAACGTGCGATTTCGACTCTATTAGCGAGCCGTAAAAGTAATAGGTGCGCAATGGCAACACGTGCAACGGGGCCAACCCACCTTGACGACTCGCGTCGCCCTTGTCGAGGCCGGCTGCGGCTCGGCAGCAGGCACGCGAGGGGGTGCGTCAACACGACTGCCATACAACACGACTGCCACTCCGAGTACCAGGTCACCTAGGCGCGCATTGTCGCGTATACCAACAGTAGGCGAGGATTGCTGCCCAACCTTGTCGCTTCTTGCAAGCCGTCCACAGAGTTTGTTGTCGACTGAAGTGCGTTTCTGCGGGCGACAATGGGGTTTCCTGCGACTGCGACGAGTCCAGAAGGTGCCGGCAGTGCAGCCACCTTTATCTATGGCGGGCACTTTTGCATACATCACCAGGGTCTCAGGCTCCGCTGCGCCCGGCACCACTTTAGCGGTGCCCACCCCATAGTAGAGCTGGCGATCCTGCGCTCCGCCCTCTTCCTCACGTCTTGGGGAACGATGGACCAGGACCGCGGCGGCTTGACTGCCAGCGGATGGGACGGACTTGTGCGGTGCTCCGGGGGAGGTGGGTGAAGAGGAAGTGACGGGAGTGGCAATAATCGGCGGCGGGATCGCTCCTCACCGCGCTGGAGCCAGCACCACCCTGCCCGCGTTTGCCCTTGCCTTTTCCCCCTTTTTGCTTCTCCCGGCCTGCACAGGCGTCACCAAAGGATTGCCGCAACTGTGAGCAAACTGTGAGGGTCCTTTTGCAGCGGGGGCAGCGGGTGCGTCGCTCGTGCCAGATTTTGCAGTCGGGAGGTATGGGTCGAATGTGCGATGGCGTCTACATAATCAGCAAGTCGGAAACTAAAAAAACCCAGCATAGCCTTACATCGCAGCAAGGCCGCCCACCTTGAGACTGGCGTCGCTTCTTTTGAGGGCGGTTGCGACTCGCCGACAGCAAGGCGAGGGGGTGCGTCGCTCGTGCAGCTAGCAGTCGGGGGGGGGGGGGGGGGTCGAACGCGCATGGCGACATATTTAGCAAGCCATAAAAATGCAAAGGTGGATAACATCATTATGACGCAGCAAGGCCGCCCGCCTTGGCGACGTGCGTCGCCTCGGTTGAAGCCGGCTGCGACTCGTCAGCATCGGGCGAGGGGATGCGTCGCTCGTGCAAGGTTTGGGACTCGGGGGCTATCGATGGAACGTGCGATGGCGGCATAATAATTAGCAAGCCGGAAACTGCAAAAGCCTAGCTTAACCTTACATCGCAGCAAAGCCGCCCACCCTTGCGACTGGTGGCGCATGCGACCCGGCGGCGACTCGTCGGCAGCAAGGCGAAGGGGGTGCGTCGCTTGTGCCACGTTTTGCACTCGGGGGCTGTGGGTGGAACGTGCGATGGCGACATAATTAGCCAGTCGAAAACTAAAACAGCCTAGCATAGCCTTACATCGAAGCAAGGCCGCCCACCGTGGCGACTGGCGTCGCTTCATTTGAGGCCGGCTGCGACTCGTCGGCAGCAAGGCAAGGGGGTGCGTCGCTCGTGCTTTGCAATCGGGGGCTGTGGGTCGAACGCGCGATGGCGACATAATTAGCAAGCCGAAACAACAGAAGCCCAGGACAGCAACTTTACATCGCAGCAAGGCCGCCCACCTCGGCGACTGGCGTTGCGTCTTTTGAGGCAGGCTGCAACTCGTCGGCAGCGGGGGCAGGGAGTGCGTTGCTCGTGCTAGTTTTTGGAGTCGGGGGCTGTCAGTCGAACGTGTAATGGCGACATAATTAGCAAGCCGTATAAAAATGCAAAGGTGCACCACACTACCACAGCATTACATCACAGCACGGCCACAACCTCCCCCCCCCCCCCCCCCCCCCCCCCCCCCCCCCCCCGCCCCCTCCCGCCTATTCCACAGCTCTTACCGTGAGCATGGTGGTTGTCGCGCCTTTACCAGCCTCCGAACCGCTGGCATCCGGCACGCCCCCACCCCCGCCTAATGCGAGCGCAAGTCCACAGGGTGTGGCTGCCGACGCGCCGGCTCCCTGCCCGCCGCTCTCCCCAGCCTGGCTATCGCTATGCGTAGGCCAGCCCTCGCCCGCATCGCCAGCGACAGCCAAGCTCGGCGACATGTCTGCCGCTGGCGGGCCCTGCCCTTGACCCGCCACTGACTGCGTATCGGCCCGGCTAGGTCCAACGGCAAGGGCCGCCACGCGACGAGAGCGTTGGGTGGGGCACGTCGAGCAGACGCAGCCCTTGGTCGAGCGGGTCGGGCGGACCGGCTGGCAGACTCTCGAGAGGGTGGCCGCGTGCGGGGGGGAAGCGGGGGGGGGGGGGGGGGGGGGTTGCTAGGCACCTCCATCGCGATGGGACCTACCCCAGCCTGCATGGCAGTAACCGATAGCGTGAGCTGCAAGTCTCTATAGCTGCCTACTCACCAGCCGTGCAGACCTACGCCGAAGGTAGGCGGAGTCCATTCATGTCACGGATCCGGGCGTTCGCGCCTTTTTGTGTAAGTTAAGACCCTGCATGCCTGTGTCGCGTGGGATCCTTTCCTATGAATAGTCGCAAACTGTCTGCCACGGCCCGGTTTGGGTTCTGGGCAGCCTTGGCGGTGGTGGAAAGGTATACTAGTAGCGACTAGTAATACTGCGCAGCCCCCCCTCCACTCGAGTGGGCGGGATAAGGGATGGCGGCGGCGACGGCGAGTACAGTACTTTGCGCTGTATATGTATGTCTGTAGTACATTGTTTGGCGCGTGAGCTATTAAATTGTCCCATTTTCAGTGAGTCAAAAGTGAAGTATAGTGGCCTCTACCGTTTACGCTATAATATTGCGCTTTTCTCATCTCAAACTGCCCCAATTGAGTAATGAAAGAGGTTTTATATACATCCTCTTCACGGATACGGACCTGATGATAGGCCTTAGAAAGGTCCAAACATGTCCAACAACTAGCAGAGGAGATGATGTCAAGGATGGTGTCAATGCGAGGCAACGGGTACTGAGTGCCCCGGGTGATACGGTTGAGGCCTCTGTAGTCAATACACATTCGGAGAGAGCCATCAGCCTTGCGGGCAAACAGAACAGGCGCAGCAAAAGGAGAATAGCTAGGCCTGATCCACGACTTCTCAAGGTATTGATCAAGTTGTCTCTTCAACTCTTTTAACTCAGCTGGAGACAACCGATAGATGTGGCCCTTAGGTGGTTGGGCATCATCAAAGAGGTCTATGTGATGATCAAACTTTCCTCTACTAGGTGGTAACTCAGTAAGAGTGGCTTTGTCATGCCCATATTTTGTCAATAATGCCTTGACCTTTTTACTGTATTCAAGACCAAAGTCAGTATCAATGACAAGGTCGTCAGTTTCTTTCTTGTTAGTGGTAGGGACAAAGTCTTCAGAAAAAGTGGCCAAGAGGTAAGTAGTATCAACTTCCCTCCGATGGCCTAAAACCTGTCTCGCGCATGGCTCTGGCCATTTTATTAGCGGAGACCGGCTTAACAGAAGCAGGTCGCGGCATAAACAGAAGTAATGAATAAAGGGTTTTGGTATGGCGGTCAGTGATATGACCTGTAGTCCAGTCAATATCGGGATTGTTATCCCGCAACCAAGGCATGCCCAACACCAATTGAAATTTGGTGATTTTGTTGACAGACAAACAAATTCTGCTTTAGTTTGATATCCCCCCGTAAATGTCAATGTGAGGGAAACAGAGTATTTGGCAATACGAGAAGTAGTGCCATCTGCCAATAAAATTTTGAGAGTTCGGGGGCAGCCTAGAAGTCGGCAAATGGTAATTTTGAACAATATCCCATGATCAAAAGTTAAGGCCCGCTCCGCTATCAACCAAAGTAGTAAAATCCTGAGGGAGCAGAGTCTCACCAGAGGTAACTTGAGCCTCGGCGGTGAGTAGATCGGTATGAACAGTTTGGGCCGTAAAAAGGGAAAACCTCAGTATTAATATTTGTGAAACGCGCTTCGACCGGATTTTGTGAATCCTGTGGTTGAGTCTGCAACAAGCGATCCTCAACCGTATGGTCGGCAAGATAAAGATCGACTGGAAAGGGTGTAGGACCCCATAGGTACTTGTTTAGTAGAGTCCTCAGTGTCAGTTATAGTATAAAGGTATGTGCCTTTAGGGTAAGTATCGAGTCTCTTATAAGAAGCTCAAGATATGACGGATAGACTTATTAGTCTTCCAACGAGGTATGGCAATAACTGCAGAAACATTAAAAGGGTTGCGCTGCCTCTTGAACTCAAAACTAGAAATGAACTTCTGGGATTTTCTCAAACCGGAGGGTTCAGCCAGATGTGGTGATCCAGACAGGTCCAAGCGGTCAAGAAAAGAGTTAGTTGGGAGAAGCAGAAAACAAGATGGGACTTTGGATCGATGCCAAGCGGTTGCCGCTCCGTCCATAGTAAAAGGACCGTATAAAGGGCATTTATTTTTAATCCCCAACTCTTCCTGGCAAATAACGGATAGTTATCGGGGCATCAAGGCATTGGAGTATCATTACCAGGATTTGCTTTGGCAAGCCTATCCATACTGGGCCTGATTAGAGCTTCCGATTAAACCACTCAGTGACGGTTTGAAACAGCCCTCATCAAACCATTTAGAGACTTGAGTTTTGTGAACTTTTATCAACCGTCACAGGAGGCTGTAGCTCGAAAATTGATTTCGGTTCAGGTATTGGTTCAACAGCCTCTTTAGCCGGGCGGCTCAACAAGATTTGTGAGGGTGATGATGCCGGCCGACGTCTGCGTTTGTTGTCATCTAAGGTAATGGTGAATGACCTGAGGGTCATCACCGGCCTTGCGTTTCAAGCGCACAGGCCCAACATCATCAACAATTGCCGGTTTTTGGTGGCATGATGTTGTTGCTGGCCAGCGATGTCAAGAGTCTCTTTAACTATTGGCGAACCTGTCAAAATGGCAGGGGCAGTCAAGACCAGGACCCGCACCTAGGGCGTCCCCCAGGGGATTCAACTGGCTGAGCACAATCCAAATCACCGATAGTTAAAGGTTGCTCACACCAACATGCATCCCTATCACCGAGTTCATGCATGCGGGGAGACAAATGATTGCAGACACAAGGGCTTACATGTCCAACTACTATGCCTTAACGAAACAGTGTGTTGGCTTAACATTGATTGAGCCAACAGTTAGGGTTATGAGCCCAACAGTCAGAAGCTTTAATGCTTCTTGGAGATTTTCTTCTCCCTATTCTCGAAAGGTCGGTAAGCTATTGGGACTCTAGTACTGGTCATAATTCTATTCCAAGTTTGGGCCGCTTTCACGTCCCAATCATCGTCAGGGTTTTTGTCACACCACTCACGACGTTGTTTATTAAACTCGGACAAGAACTTGTCCTTGGCACGGGGATCTTGCTTGAGTTTGCAGGCTTGATGGTTGTGACCCAAGCCTTTGCAATATGAACAAACAAGCAGTCCCCAAGGGGTGGCCCAAGGTTTATCCTTGGCAGCAACAGGTTGAAGGAGAGGTTTGCCATCCCCTTTGCCACCCTTAGGCTTCCGGGGGCCATCCAGTCTCTTGGAAAGAGTTGGATTGTAACTGCCCTTGCCTCGGCCGGCAGAACTACTGCGTTGGCCTCGGCCCGGGTTTGTATCCCGGTCGCCCCTTTGTGAAGGAGTGCTGGCGGGAAGGCCCGGCGAGAGACCGAGATCCCTGTGTGAGAATATAATAACGATTCAGGTCCTCCATAACACCGGACAGGTTGTCAAATGTCAACGGTGTGTTCAGGGGACCCATGGCCATTTTCAGAGCCTCGTGAAACTTGAGATAAAGGGGCTGATCTTTGCTCAATTTAAGTTTGAGGTGGTCCAGAAAAGCATTAACAGTGCTTTGTCTGTTACTGAACCCCCACAACAACTGGAGCCAACGATAGTATGTAAATAAATCCGGGCAGAACTTGAGCTGAAGCTCATTTAGGGCATAGTCCATGGTCTGGGGTACGTCATTGAGAGAACAAAAGGTTCTCTCATGCAACAAGCATGTGATGAGATGTTTAGACATATCACCAAAGCTACTGAACGCAGTAGGCTTGTTGGAACCAAACCGAGCAAACATATCTTGAACCCGAATATAATATTTAGATTGTTTATTTATAGAGTTAGTAATATATGTTTCAGCCATCTGATCATACTCAAAGCCCTTTATAGAGGACTTGACCACATCCAGGAAGTGCATGATATGCGTAAGTTGGAGTGGTTTAGTTGGATCAGAATGCAACAGATCCTTGCCAGTAAGTAGGGGTATTTTTATTGAGAGAGAAGGACGCACCGGAGAAGCCCTCTTTTGAGGAGGGAATTGCTCCTCATCGGTGTCCATTGGCACAGGCCGCTTACCCCGTTGAACAGAGCTGGAAGGCTCTACCAACATGGTATCAACAGGAGCAGGAGAAGCGACTGGTAGCCAAGGTTTAAGAACCTCTGGGACACCTGCATCCAACCCGGACTGCAAGGTCTTGTTGAAAGGATGGGTGAACTGCGCCCTCCTGGCCAAAAGGTCACGGATGGCTTGAACATCAAAGTCACCCGGAAACACACCCCGAACTGGAGGAGCTTGTGGCTTATCATGATGATGACGGGACTGCCATTCTTTATCAAAGAGTATAAGCCTTTTGATAATAGTGTCAGAATAGTATGAAGAAGGGTCCCATTTGTCATCAAGCACAATATTAGCGAACCGCATCAACAGGAAAAGCGGTAGTTGCTCATAAAATGCTCCTGTGAAGGGAATGTCACCCAATCTCATGTCAAGTGGGCAAATAGCAGCGATAACATGCTCAAGAGCCGCATCCCGACCCCTGGCATCAGATGGCGCTGCATGATATGTCATGTGTGAATCCGAACGCAACCGAAGATCGTTGCGAACAAAAGTGTTGTACTCCGTTAAGGCATTATGCCCAACTTGGAGAACAGACCCCCATGATCTCTCGCCATCAACAAGATGCAGAGCCTCAAACAAGTGAGGATGAGAGAACGGAGTAACCACAAAGTATCCAGGAAGCGCCAAGAATCCATCAGTGCAGTCGTCTATTGTCAAGCCCAACTGCAAGGACTTATCAACGCGCGAGTAGGCAGCAAGAGCTGGCCTACTACCTTTTCCACGCTCAACACGAGCAGGTGGTCGCGTAGATGGATGCTCAACAGGAGCAGAACGGCGCTCAACAGGAGCGCGATCAACATGCTCAACACGAGCAGATTGATGTTCGCCACGAGCAGTATCATGCTCGGCATCTAGATCATAGGATTCAGTTACCTCACTTGTGGAGGGATTCGACTCAGCATCCGACTTCTCCTCTCGACGGAAACGAGGATTGGTCTGCGAGGGTTGTGAATCCTCATTATCAAGTAAACCCTCCACTGCATAGCCAACATCATTAGAAGGTAGCTGATCCTCCTCTGCCAAATGGGCATCCGGAACATCCGGTTGTGATGGCTGAGTGAGAGGTAAAGGGCGTCTGCGCCGCGTTGGTGAAGGTTCGCGCCGCTTATCAGACGACGGCGAGTCTGAGAGAATACGAGTGGAAGGCCTTGTGAGGGCCTGGCGCGCTGCTTCAGCAGCACGAGCCTTACTCTTTTTATTTTTTGAGGGGCCGTGCTTAGCCATGGTAAGACGAACAACGTCCTGTAAACAGGTATCACGCATCGGCAGAATTAATGTTTGGCTCAACAGGAGCAGCAAGCAATGAAAGTTGCTATTTTGAGAGCAACATGCATCTCAAAAGACCCAACAAAGAGGAAACCATCCTTGGGTCTTTGTGATGACACAAACTGTGAGGAGAACATGTGTATGAACTGCTCCTCAAAATTATAAATATTTTAAGAGTCCCAACATAACTTGTGAATAAAATTTTCGAGAATATTTTCGTCTGGCAACTGTCGGTAGTACGGGAGCCAGTAATAAATAACGCCGTCTATAAACTCAAGTTGAACGACGACAATCTCAGGGTCGTTCGTAAACGGCGAGAAAAGATCGTCCAGAGATACCTCTCGGACTACCAACAGAGTAATAAACTCAGGCATAAACTACTGCGATATGTTAGTCGCAGTGTTGGACAGGGTTCGACCAGGAATATTCTCTCTATCTTTTTTTTTTTTTTTTTTTTTTTTTGAAAGACAGAATTAGACGAACGGAGGGCCGGCGACGCCATTCTAAGAGCGACGCACGGTCACGAGTCGACAGGGAAGGCAAATGTGAAATGGGAAGGTAGTGTCTTACCTGTACGTGGCGGTGAGAACAAGTCGACGAAGTACTGCGGTCGAGAAATGTCGCCGAGTTATGTCGGAACTGCCGACTCAACTCGCCAAGGTCGTAAGAGACCTAATCGGGCGGTAATGCGCGAACTACGGGGTCTGAACAACAGCCCGAGTGCGCAGAACTGGTAGGTATGATGGTGCACAGCCTTATGAGGCTAACAAATGTGCGGAGTGGTGCCAAAAATGCAGCGTTATGAAGCCACAGTGGCAAACCGATTCGATATGTGCTGTGTCAAGAAAAACTACAGGGTTCTTGGCCAGTCGGGCCGTAATCGCAAGCTCCACCCGTATAAAGGCGGCGCGCGAAAAGAAAGAACTGCGAGTACAGCGAACGTTGAGGGTAGAAGCACCAAATGTGACGGGACGCCTGTTGAGAATAGGGTCTCGCTACGAAAGAACTGGTGTTCGGAGTCGTAAGAAGTCTGGTTGGTTGAGAGATTGTGAGAACTGAATTACAGGTGGTGTGCTGCGGAGGTGACTATATATGAAAATACCGAGCGGCAGCTGATGTCATCAGTAGCCGCATCAGCAGTATCCAGAATATTCTATGTACCTGGGTCACCAGTACATCAAGATTGCTAGGTTTTACTCAGGGTATTATCATCCCCTTACAATACGTGCCGCAGTGTACTATGTGCCAGTGATGTTACTGACACCCTGTACCTAGCCGTGTGCGCATATGCTATTTATGCAGAATTAATACTAACTAAGCGGCGCTTCGCGCCGGGGATTTGTGGAGGTGCCCCTACCTCTTGGGTTGAGCGTGGTGCGGGATGCGGGCCGCTTTTAGCCGGCTTGGACTGTTGATCTTGTACTACTGTTGTTTCCGGGTAATAATGCTTTTATTAGCGTTATAGATTTGTCAGTATTTTTTTTCGCCAGTATTTTTTTTTCCGTCAGTAATTTATTTTTCAAAAGAGATGTATTATTTTGTAAACCAGATTAAATCTGCAAGCCGCGTAAAAGCGGGCCGCTGACCACTGGTGTGCATTACAAAAAGGCCGGTACCCAACCCACCGCTAAAAGTTGTTATTACCCAAAAAAAAAAAACAGGCAGCACTGCAAGATCAGCAATACAGTACAAGCCGCCTACAGGCGGCCCGCATCCCGCACGAGGCCGCGCAGGTCGGGCCGGTCGTCAGGTCTACGGGGCGGGCACGGCGCGAATCGCCACGCCCGCCGCCTGTACCGGCACCGGACGCCGGACGCCGCCGTTCGACCGTCGCCCGTCCGTCGACGGACGCCGGGCCCCGGGTCGGCGGACTGCCCCCGCACCGCGGCGACCCCTTTTTACAGCACCATACTTGGACTACCGTGTGTAGGTAAGGAATAGTCGCTGAATAGTCTCGAATGCTGATTCAGCAATAAAAACGCGCTGCGGTACCGCGTTATTTTGGCGTTTTAGACGAATACATGACGTGCCTGGGCTAGAATACACGCGCATCCATTCAGAATCTTGCCGTCTTCGGAGGTGTGCCTAGAAATCAAACGAGCACAAATCGAACATATGACGGTTCATACGCGAAGACGCAGCACAGGAGGACGGACGGACGGAGGACGGAGGACGGACGCCTAAAAATCCGTGATAAAACCGTATTGTTACCGGTATCAATTCTCACGTATTCCAGGCGATTTCGGACGCGGCTCTCCTTTTCCTCCGCTCAACCCAAGAGGTAGGGGAATAAAGAGTCGAGAGCCAACCGTGGGTTTCGCACCTCCGATCGTTAACGCGCCAAAGCCATTTAAAGTGAACTAAATTCATGCCACCGATATGCCGCGGGTCAACCGGCAGAGGGGCGCAATATCGAAAGCGTTATGCCAATATCATTTTGACGTCGTGATGGAACTAGCGACTACTAGTCGCTAATGGTACTCGCGAGCCGCCAGCGCAGGCGATCGCAGTCACTTACACACAGTCACACCCACCAGTCCACCACCACGCCCGGCGCATCTGACAGCTATAGGTGAAGATGACTCAGCCCCCGTCCCAGCCACATGCGCTATCGCTCGGTCCTGTGGAGCCAGGGCAGCAGTGGCGCACGTTTCGGGGGGGTCAGCCGTGGGTCCGGAGCATTTCGCGCGACTGACCTACCTTACCCTGTGGAGGGCGACTCTCGACTCTCGGGCGACCCACGTAAATTCCGAACCTATCAGCCGAAGCAACCGTACCGGGTATGCAGTTCGACGCGTTCTTTGAGCTGTGCCGGATGTACTCGGCGTGGGCGGAGGCCAGTAAGGCGGAGCTGGTCGCTGAGCCGTGGCGGGGGGCGTACTTCAAGGGGCGGCCCGTGTGGAAGCATCACGTCAAGAGGGACAGCGAGGGCCATGTCATCAACCACAAGACCTTCTCCGCCACCTTTTTCCTCCCTAGGTAAGAATACCCCCCGCCAATAGCGCCCCGGGCCTGACTAGACGCAGGATAGCCCACCCGCTGTCTTATCGTGTCACAGTCTATGTGTGTGGCTGTGCAGACAGATAGCGGGGGTGGCGTCGTTCCAGTCAATCGATCAGGAATTCGGGCAGGACCAGTTCCGTCGCGTGCCCCGGACCGGCGACGTGATACAGATCCTCGGCCCCCTAGTAGGCACCTGGATCCAGCAACTCGGAGACCTGGGGAAGGTGCGGTGGAAGTTCCGCACCGGTATCTATCGGCTAGAGGGCGACCAGCTGCAGATGGGCCCCACGCCTGTCTGGCTGGACCACAACCCCCCCGACGGCGACCTGTCCAAGCTGGACTACAACCGCGTCCCGGTCCTGCCCGCCTTTGCTAACCACGAGGTGAGCCAACCGCCTGCCTGGCCCTGACCTCATGACTGTATGTGACTTTACCATCTTGCCTATCTGACCCACCTCCTCAGTGTACATGGCATGGAGCTGACAGAGGCCCACCGGGCGGCGCTGGCGAATCCTGCACGCTACCAGCAGGTGCTAGGTCAGCGTGTGTACTCCTTCCTCACTGCCCCTCCCCATCCCCACCCCCACCCCGGTTCCCTGCCAGGGAGGGCTAGTTGGGTTGGGTCTATGCATCCACACCTTAGCGGCCAGATTACAGGTCGCATGGAGCCCTGGGAGATCCTGGCGCGTGCAAGTGGGAAGCGGCCGCGGCGCGAGGTGCTGCCCCTAGCTCGGGTTGTAGATGCCACAGGGGAGCTTCACAGGAAGCTGCTGGCAGAGCATGAGCTCTACCTACAGCAGCAGCAGCAGCAAGGGGAGGAGGCAGCATAGGACTTTTGGTGTAATTTTTTGTGTAACAATAGGACCTGAATTCTTTTCTGTTCTCATGCGCTCATCCATGTCGGTGCATTTCATGTGCATGCAATATTGTATGTTTGCATTCAGCGCACCGGCTTGAGAGGTATTTATTATTATTGTGTAAATGTATGAATATGTTACCAGACACTGCATCATTTGTTTAATAAGGTTGTTGCTTCCGGCTGTGGAGACGCATGGCACAACCGCACGATCTGATGTGACTGTGGTGAGTTGACACTACAGCAACTGCCATTCTTCTGACAAGTTGCCATGCGCTGAATATATAGAAGTTAACACAGCGATCAATGTGTCACGGGTACGGGGCTAGTAGGTGGTCGCTCGGGGGTTCACGCGCGGGAGGTGGTGTTGCAGTGAGTTGCCGACACTGGTTACGACAGGGCGTCGCAGATGTTGTGGCGGCCAGTAGCCTGCTGCGCTGCTACTAAACTGCTGTAGTCGTCGTCTTATCCGGTGTTTTTTCCGACCTGTGAATCCCCGCTCCGGACCACGAGCTGCACCGGTGTGAAAATATCGGTCAACAATGGACCAGTAGTCTCGGAGGGAGACACGCAACCCCGGAAAAACCTCGTAGTCTTTGTTATCCGCGAGTGCTGTGGCTTCATCGAAACCACGGCCAGGTACAGTCATGTGTACGCGTACACGAAACGCGTCCCCGGTCAAAATCATAGTCGATATTACCGGCGGGCGCTGAGCTGGCGTACATCACTGTAACGCGTACTGGAGCGTCGCAGTGATGGACCAGCGCAGATAATCGGTATGGTAACGAAACGCCCGGGGAATGAGGGGGCAGTACCGGTAGATATATTATTTACTCCGAGTATTTACTGGTACACACGATGTATTGTTAAGTACTAGTACTCTAGCCTCTGATGAAATTAAAGTCGCGCGAAGAGGCGCGGAGAATACGAGGAATCGCTGTGAAGCTGCATGAATCCCTTGTCACGGACCAGACACGAACTCACGTTGCTTGCCGAGGTGCTCCGAGAGGTGCGCTCTAAAAGTCGCCGAATCTCTTCCGACGACCAACCACAAGGCGCGTCCGTTGGTTTCGGGGTTTCTTGGGTGCTTTGACGCGATGAAAAGTACACGATTCGCTGTCAACAGGCTGTCGAGGTAGATCATTCGCGGGAGGGGCCCTTGCGTCAAGTAGGTGCTCGGAATCTGCACGCGATAGATTTCCGCCTTGGAGGCCGCCAGCAACGGTAGGAGGGCATCCAGGTGAGTGAACCAAGGCGACGTGACAACGACAAAGGGCTCCTTGGACAGGGCAGCGTTACAAGTAGAGCTAGGAGCGACAATACACGGGTTTGTACACGAGAGATACATTTAGTAGGAGGCCGAGATGTCCGCGCATGCGGCGTTACGGGCTTTGCGTCCCGAGATGAGGGCTTTTTGGGCGGAGATGTGGGTCGGGGACGCAGAGATGGGGCACCGCCATGGGAAGATGTGGCAAGGCGACTTCCAGCAGCGGCACCCGAAGGCGCCTGGCGGCTTGACCGGGTTTCGCGTTTCGGCTTAGGGGGTCGTCGGCCTCCAATTCTTTCGCCATCTTCAAAGGAGGACTCGGCCCGCGCTTCTCGGAACGCTTCCTACGCAGCTTCATGGGCGACAAAGTGGTCTTGCCTGATGTGCTCAACGCACCGTGCGAGCGCTTCGTCGCTCTCGAAGGCTGAGGCTCACTCGGCGGCTTGGCAGTCACCGAGGGACCAAGCTTGCTTGGGGGAGGGGCGGAGCTGCTCGACGCTCGAGGAGACCTGCTGCAGCGCCGTTTTGGGAACCATCTCCACCGGACCCCGCTGGCGGTGGTTGAGATGCGGGCTTGGAGGACCTGCCAGCCTAACGAGTTGCCGCTACGACCTGGTAGTAGCGGTTGTCGAACAAGACGGTGCGGGGTGCCGAGCTGCCTTGGCAGGGCTGGCAGGTGTTGGTGGACTTCGTGAAGCGTTTGTTCTTGATTTGTTGAATGCCGCGCCGCATCTCGTAGTCGTTGTGCCATTCGCTCACGCTGCGAATCGAGTAGCCACAGTGTTTCACAGTTTTCGCCGAGCATTGGGTCGACAAGTGGCGCTTCTTGTTGAAGGGGGGTCGTGGAGATGGTCTATGTAGGGAGGGGGGGCGTGTGAGAATCTTTTCCCTCACGCGCGAAGATGCGCACACGTTTGAGGTTTTGTTGACAAGGGGCGAGGGGTTACCATTTTGCTCCCACTTGTGGCGCTTGTGGCGGAGCTCGTTTGTCCAGGCGGACACCCTCCGACAGTAATGGGCCCCTCCTCCTCCTCCTCCTCCTCCTCCTCCTCCTCCTCCTCCTCTTCCTGTCCGTGCTCATCCTCATGAATCGTGGCCAAAGGTTCACCTAGACCGGCTCCAGACTGTTCGACATCGGTCTGCGTGGGTTGAGATCCCTGAGATGCGCGATGGCGAGGTGCGCTTAACGCAGCCCACGGCGCCGAGATGAGTTATGCTAACGAAGATGCGAGTCCACGTACCGTTGGAGTCGCTCCGGGGAGTGGGTCCAAAGGTGGCACGCCTCGAGGCTGGGGGTTAGGCTGAGGCCCCGGCTCGGCCAAAGGCTGCGAATCTCCGCCGTACCGAGGCCATGGCGGTCCGCTCCGATGTTGCCCACCGCTCGGTTGCAGGGGCCTTTTGGGCTGAGTCGTGGGTATTGGAGCCTGACACGCCCTCCTGCCCGAACGCAAGTGCATCTGCGGAGAATCTTGCGCCATGGGGGTCACTAGCAGTGCGTCGGGAGCCGTCGTTGGCTCGAAACCAAGCGCAGCTGCAGATGCCCCCGCCACCGGAGTCTTCAACCGGGCAGAGGTGCGTTTTCCTTTGCGAGGATGGTCTGCCATGCTTTTGTGAACCAAGATGCGTGAAGATGCCTCCCTAAACAAAAGCGCGAGGGTGCTTGCGAGTGATAGAAGAGTGAAAAGCACAGCGACGGAGTAGCATTCGAGGCAAAAACGGTTAGCATGGACTGGTAGCGACGCATCTCGTCAAGGGGCGGTGGACAGATGCGTAGTACATAGTGCAGTATAGGTGAAGAGTACCTCGTACAGTGTTGGCAAGAATGTGTGAAAGGCCAGTTTCACAGTACATTCGTACGGTATTGGGCGTTACTCAGTTTTTGCACCCCCTTGGTGCAAAAACTGAGTTAAGGGGGTGCAAAAACTGAGTTAAGGGGGGCACATTTTCGAGTCCGTAAAAGACACCGCCGAGCATGAGCGCTCCGCCAACGTCGTCGACGGCCTGATGGCAGCGCTCGAGGACAAGTGCCTCGAGGTCGGCCTCGCGGTTGCGGCCAAGGCACGGGCATGAGCGAGCTTCAAGAGGCAAGCAGCAGAGCGCGACACCGACCGCGACAAGGCGCGGAAGGAAAAGGACAAGGCGGCGCGCGGGAGGCGGGAGCAGCAACGCCGCGAGGCGGACGCACAGAACCGCGACAAGAACGGCGGCAGGACCGGCGACAAGACACGCGACTGACGGTGTGGCGCGCCGCGCCGACAGCTGCTGCCCCGACTCCGACTATATGCGTCACCGCGTAAGGCGGAGTTGGCGGCACTGGCGAGACATCGGCGCGAGCGCGCAAGTGACGAGCTAGATACGGGATGGCGTACGCGTGCCTTTCCGCTACAACCGGCCACCCCCAAGATTCAACCAAGGCGTTTCGTTCAACGACGCAACCTCTGCTCAACTCAAGTTCCTCACCGCCGAACTAAGACGCTTTACGGCGGCCGGCGCGTGGGAGAAGTCGTCGTGCGCATGGTGGGTGCCCCGGGCGTTCTTCGTTCCGAAGCCCGGCGACAACCAGTGCCGTTTCATCATCGACCTCCGCGTGCTCAACACCTTATGCGCGCGCAAGCGACTACGGATGGAGACACTCATGGGCGTCCGACACTGACCGCGAAAGGGGACTACATGTTTTCGTTCGACATGCAAGACGGCTTCTATGCCCTGGGCATCGCGCCCTCCGACCGCAACTTCTTCACGGTCAACATCCGCGGGACCCTCTACCGGCTGTGCGGCCTTCCCATGGGCCGCTCAGCCCTTACTACTTCACGACGTTCACGATGACGTTCGTCCAGCACCTACGCTCTCCGACTACCCCCGCTGCGCCAGGCAATGTCTCGCGGTCGCGCCGCTGTCTGCGCCGCGGGCGGTGAAGGGGAGCGCGCATCTTACCATACGTCGACGATTTCTTGCTATTCGCCTCGTCGGAGCCGGAGGCGCTAGAGCTCTGCCAGCGCGTCGCCGACTTGCTGGACAGCCTAGGCCTGCCGCGCAACCCCACCAAAGGGCTGTGGGGGCCGGTCCAGTACGGCCAACACCTGGGGGTGGACATCGACACAACCACGGGATATTTCTATGCCCCGATGGACAAACTGCATCGGCTCGCGCGCAAAGCCAAGCAACTGTTGCATCGCGCGGCCCGCGACGCCCGTTGGCTACCCGTGCGCGTGCTGCAATCGCTCGCTGGGTGGGCTCAATACGTTTTCTCGGCAATCCCGGCCGCGCGCTTCTACCTGCGGGAGCTCCACGACGTTGTGGGCTCCAAGTGGGGCGGCCGAGTGCGCATGACACACCCGCTGCTGTGCGACCTGGAGTGGTGGACCGCCGTGCCGACTCAGGCCAACGGCCGCCCTATTCACCGCCCTGTGGAGACGGCCTACATGCAGTGCGACAGCTCCGGCTACGGTTGGGGTGCGGTGCTGAATGGCATGCTGGAGGCGCGGGGGTTCCGGGGGGCAGCCGGCGAGCGCCAGCACATCACATGTAAAGAACTGAAGGCCGTCCGGCTGGCAGTGGAGTCTTTCCTGCCGCACCTCGCCGGTCGCCGCGTGCTGTTGCACGAGGGAAAAAGGGCAAATATCGAGTCAAAATGGGGACATTTACGGACTCGAAAATGTGCCCCCCTTAACTGTTTAGCCCCCCTTAACTGTACCCAAGGGGGTGCAAAAACTGAGCAACGCCCAATACCGTACGAATGTACTGTGAAACTGGCCTTTCACACATTCTTGCCAACACTGTACGAGGTACCCTTCACCTATACTGCACTATGTACTACGCATCTGTCCACCGCCCCTTGACGAGATGCGTCGCTACCAGTCCATGCTAACCGTTTTTGCCTCGAATGCTACTCCGTCGCTGTGCTTTTCACTCTTCTATCACTCGCAAGCACCCTCGCGCTTTTGTTTAGGGAGGCACCTTTCACAAATGTGCCCCCCTTAACTGCACCCAAGGGGGTGCAAAAACTGAGTAACGCCCAATACCGTACGAATGTACTGTGAAACTGGCCTTTCACACATTCTTGCCAACACTGTACGAGGTACCCTTCACCTATACTGCACTATGTACTACGCATCTGTCCACTGCCCTTTGACGAGATGCGTCGCTACCAGTCCATGCTAACCGTTTTTGCCTCGAATGCTACTCCGTCGCTGTGCTTTTCACTCTTCTATCACTCGCAAGCACCCTCGCGCTTTTGTTTAGGGAGGCATCTTCACGCATCTTGGTTCACAAAAGCATGGCAGACCATCCTCGCAAAGGAAAACGCACCTCTGCCCGGTTGAAGACTCCGGTGGCGGGGGCATCTGCAGCTGCGCTTGGTTTCGAGCCAACGACGGCTCCCGACGCACTGCTAGTGACCCCCATGGCGCAAGATTCTCCGCAGATGCACTTGCGTTCGGGCAGGAGGGCGTGTCAGGCTCCAATACCCACGACTCAGCCCAAAAGGCCCCTGCAACCGAGCGGTGGGCAACATCGGAGCGGACCGCCATGGCCTCGGTACGGCGGAGATTCGCAGCCTTTGGCCGAGCCGGGGCCTCAGCCTAACCCCCAGCCTCGAGGCGTGCCACCTTTGGACCCACTCCCCGGAGCGACTCCAACGGTACGCGGACTCGCATCTTCGTTAGCATAACTCATCTCGGCGCCGTGGGCTGCGTTAAGCGCACCTCGCCATCGCGCATCTCAGGGATCTCAACCCACGCAGACCGATGTCGAACAGTCTGGAGCCGGTCTAGGTGAACCTTTGGCCACGATTCATGAGGATGAGCACGGACAGGAAGAGGAGGAGGAGGAGGAGGAGGAGAAGGAGGAGGAGGAGGAGGAGGGGCCCATTACTGTCGGAGGGTGTCCGCCTGGACAAACGAGCTCCGCCACAAGCGCCACAAGTGGGAGCAAAATGGTAACCCCTCGCCCCTTGTCAACAAAACCTCAAACGTGTGCGCATCTTCGCGCGTGAGGGAAAAGATTCTCACACGCCCCCCCTCCCTACATAGACCATCTCCACGACCCCCCTTCAACAAGAAGCGCCACTTGTCGACCCAATGCTCGGCGAAAACTGTGAAACACTGTGGCTACTCGATTCGCAGCGTGCGCGAATGGCACAACGACTACGAGATGCGGCGCGGCATTCAACAAATCAAGAACAAACGCTTCACGAAGTCCACCAACACCTGCCAGCCCTGCCAAGGCAGCTCGGCACCCCGCACCGTCTTGGTCGACAACCGCTACTACCAGGTCGTAGCGGCAACTCGTTAGGCTGGCGGGTCCTCCAAGCCCGCATCTCAACCGCCGCCACCGGGGTCCAGTGGAGATGGTTCCCAAAACGGCGCTGCAGCAGGTCTCCTCGAGCGTCGAGCAGCTCCGCCCCTCCCCCAAGCAAGCTTGGTCCCTCGGTGACTGCCAAGCCGCCGAGTGAGCCTCAGCCTTCGAGAGCGACGAAGCGCTCGCACGGTGCGTTGAGCACAGCAGGCAAGACCACTTTGTCGCCCATGAAGCTGCGTAGGAAGCGTTCCGAGAAGCGCGGGCCGAGTCCTCCTTTGAAGATGGCGAAAGAATTGGAGGCCGACGACCCCCTAAGCCGAAACGCGAAACCCGGTCAAGCCGCCAGGCGCCTTCGGGTGCCGCTGCTGGAAGTCGCCTTGCCACATCTTCCCATGGCGGTGCCCCATCTCTGCGTCCCCGACCCACATCTCCGCCCAAAAAGCCCTCATCTCGGGACGCAAAGCCCGTAACGCCGCATGCGCGGACATCTCGGCCTCCTACTAAATGTATCTCTCGTGTACAAACCCGTGTATTGTCGCTCCTAGCTCTACTTGTAACGCTGCCCTGTCCAAGGAGCCCTTTGTCGTTGTCACGTCGCCTTGGTTCACTCACCTGGATGTCCTCCTACCGTTGCTGGCGGCCTCCAAGGCGGAAATCTATCGCGTGCAGATTCCGAGCACCTACTTGACGCAAGGGCCCCTCCCGCGAATGATCTACCTCGACAGCCTGTTGACAGCGAATCGTGTACTTTTCATCGCGTCAAAGCACCCAAGAAACCCCGAAACCAACGGACGCGCCTTGTGGTTGGTCGTCGGAAGAGATTCGGCGACTTTTAGAGCGCACCTCTCGGAGCACCTCGGCAAGCAACGTGAGTTCGTGTCTGGTCCGTGACAAGGGATTCATGCAGCTTGAAATTCGCTGCCATAGCTCCCTGGACAATACCTCATTAATCATAGTCAACGATCATAACAAATCATTCTCAACCGCAGATAAGAGTCGAATCGACTCCTGTCCGTCGATTTCACAAACCGCACTTCCTTTGCTAGCGCGGCCGGGGCAGCGGGGCGCCAACGCGCCGCGGCCGGGGCAGCGGGGCGCCAACGCGCCGCGGCCGGGGCAGCGGGGCGCCCACGCGCCGCGGCCGGGGCAGCGGGGCGCCAACGCGCCGCGGCCGCGCAGCGGGGCGCCAACGCGCCGCGGGCCGCGTTGGCGCCGCGGGCGGCGCATGTTGGTGATTCATGCAGCCCCGCATACTTATAAATGGTTTGCAGCCATCCAGGCAATCAAAGCATGCTTAAAGGCAGCATCTGCGGTGCAGCGCTGCAGCAATCTGCGGCGTGCCGCCAGAAAATATAAGGTATTAGCCGTACTGCCTTGCAATCTGTATAGTATCGTCAAGCCGGTGCGTGTTCACATCCCTTCTATGCAATGCAGCCCCGCATATTAATAAATGGGTTGCAGCCATCTAGGCAAATGGCTGCAGCACTCTGCGGCGTGCCGCCAGCAAATATAAGGTATTAGCCGTACTGCATGCAATCTGCATAGTATCGTCAAGCCGATGCGTGTTCACATCCCTTTCATGCCATGCAGCCCTGCACACTAATAAATGGGTTGCAGCCATCCAGGCGATTAAAACATGCCTTAAGGCAGCATCTGCGGTGCAGCGCTGCAGCACTCTGCGGC